>JAQGAO010006240.1:0-12542 GCA_034697705.1 Ommatoiulus sabulosus
AATGTGGGAAATTTTGCCAATTTGTATTAGGAAAACGTGGAAAATTTTGCAAATTTGTACTCAAAAAACGTGGGAAAGTGTGTAAATTGGTACATGGAAAACGTGGAAAAGTTTGCAAATCTATACTCCGAAAATGTTGAAAACTTTTCCAAATTTTTACTTGGAAAATGAGCCCAGAGCTAACCTGTAGAAGTATGAATTTTAGATCGCCATGACTGCGTTGAATTTCCCTAACTTTTTCCAACTAAACCATTCTTCCCGGACTTTTCCAGGTCATTTTCAAGTTCCCCGACTTTTCCAGGTCATTTTCAAGTTCCCTGACTTTTCCAGGTTTTCCAGGTCTGGGGGAACCCTGTAATAATAATAATACTAAAATAACACTATTTACCAAAAACGCGAACAAATTCGAATTGCGACAATCAGCGCGTCAATTCGATTTTTCGAAATTTCAGGAACGAAATAATAAACCATTCTTCCCTGACTTTTCTTGGTTTTCCAGGTTTTCCAAGTCTGGGGAACCCTGTAATAATAATAATAATAATAATAATAATAAACCATTTACCCAAAACGCGAACAAATTCGAATTGCGACATGAATTCGATTTTTTGAAATTTCGAATTTTCAAGGCCAAAGCGCCGTAGCCTCGAGTTTCGCACGCCAGCCGCCGCCGCCGCTTCTGGCGCTGACTTCGATCTCCGCTCGGAATTCTTTGTTTTCTAGCGTCCAAAGCGTTCCTGAAGTCCGTTCGAACTCGGGGTTTTTTAATAGCTATTTTCTCGCCAGAAAGGAATAATTTATTCGCAGTCCAAAGATGAGATTCGCCAGATCCAACAACGCCGCCAAAAGACAGCCAGAACGCGCCACGCCTTGGCACAGGATGCTGAAAGATACGAAGGACGACGATGACGAAGGTAAGGATGCTGAGCACAACAACAAAAAAAACCGACAGGAACAAAGAAATGCGTGGGGTTCAATGCATTTTTACCCACTTGAATTTTCATTTTTTCTACCCCATATCGCAACGACGATCACCGTTGCGAGACGGATTGCTCGATTTTTCTCTTTATCTTTGATCCCCGATCCAATTTACCCTTTACGTTCAGGTACAAATTCAATCCGTACGCTTTTAGGCTTCCGAAACGGTTTGTAAAATCGCCATTGTTAGGCACATGTGCTTGACGCGGAGATTCTGTTCCCGCGCTTTCATCTCGTGGTTTTGGGTTTCGGGTGAAATTTCGACTATGCCAAATGGTTCCTGCGAAGTTGATTCGCGGTGGAAATGCGGGGAAAATAGCGAAAATAGCACTTTCCACCTGCGAAAAATGCATTCGGACAGATGGGCTCGGGGCAAAAAAAATTTTAAGTATGGCGCGCAATGTGGAGTCATATTCGCACATACAGTACATGTACATTAAAAATGCTGGGATGTTATTTTTTTTTAAAAAATTAAGATTGTTTGGAATTTTTCGGGTTTGCTGGCATTAGAATTAATGATTTAATTTACTGAAATCATGATTGTTTTTTTTTTAAGGTAAAAAGCGTAACAATTGACATTAACAATTAACTTGGGGAAAAAACATGACAACATTTTTTTAAAGACAGGATTATTTTGAGCAGATTTTGGATTTTTCGGGTTTGCTGACATTAAAATTATTGATTTAATTTACTGAAATCATGATTGTTTTTTTAAGGTAAAAAGCGTGACAATTAACATTCTGGAAAAAAACATAACATTTTTTTAAAGACAGGTTTATTTTGAGCAGATTTTGGATTTTTCGGTATTGCTGACATTCAAATTTATGGTTTAAAACAAATTATTTTTGTTTTTTAAGGTAAAATAGCATAACACATAACATTTTGGAAAAAAAACAGGAAATAATTTTTTAAAACAACGGTTTATTGTGTCAATTTTCAGTAGTTTTGCACAAGTTAAAAAAAAATGTTGATTTTGTTGGGGTTTCATGATTCAGTGCTCTGCATGACCATCAAAACTAAAAAAAAATTGACTTACATTTACAGACAGCAATGAGGCAGCCGCAAGTTCCACTCCATCAGACTTGGCCCCAAAGAGGAAGAGCGTGGAGCCAGATGAGGAGGAAGTGAAGGCAGCTTCAAATGCTAAAGTTTCCAAGGTAGAAGGCGCCACCGACGTCACGACAAAGGCCGCACCAAATGCAGCGAAAAAGGACGTTGAGGATGTTTCGGACGACGATGGGGATGACGATGGCAGCGAAGATGGAGAAGACGATGATGCAGAGGGCGCTGAAGACGACGACGTGGAGGGCGCTGGAGACAGTGAGGACGATGACGAAGAGGAGGAGGATGACGAGGAAGATGAAGAGGATGAAAAACCTGCAAAAAAGAGTTCTCCGAAAGCCGCCAAAGGCAACAGCAAAGGCACTGATAAGGTAAATATCCGCGCCCAAAGTAAGTAGCTGATAAAGGGGCCTAGTATCAAGAAAAGTACTCCTAGGAGTCTTTATAATAATTTAGGTAGATGAATTTCTGTACTCTGGTTTCGTGGTTTCAAGAATTGGCAGCGTTTTATTTTTCCAGAATTCGAAAGGCATGAGCGAAATCCATGTGTGAAATTTTTACCATTTTTTTGGTGGGATGATAGAGAAATCTCAAAAAGTTGTGGACATGGATTTTATGGTATTTGATAACAGGGTTCCCCCAGACCTGGAAAAGTCAGGGAAGAATGGTTTATTTGGAAAAAGTCAGGGAAATTCTACAAGGTTAGCTCAGGGCCCATTTTCCAAGTACATGTAGAAGTTTGGAAAAAAATTTCACATTTTCGGAGTAGCCTATAGATTTACAAACTTTTCCACGTTTGCCATGTACCAATTTACACAATTTCCCACGTTTTCTGAGTAATAATTTGCACAATTTTCCACGTTTTTCGGGTACAAATTTGCAAAATTTTCCACGTTTTCTGGGTACAAATTTGCAAAATTTTCCACGTTTTCTTAGTACAAATTTGCAAAATTTCCCACGTTTCCAGAGTAGATATTTTCAAAATTTACTACGTTTTCCGAGTTCAAATTAGAAAATTCCTCCACGTTTTCCATGTACAAATCTACACAATTTTCCATGTTTTCTGAGTATTAATTTGCAAATTTTTTACCACGTATTTTGAGTAAAAATTTGCAAAATTTTCCATGTTTTTCTAGTACAACTTTGCAAAATTTTCCACGTTTTCCGAGTAGAAATTTGCAAAATTTTCCACGTTTTCCGAGTACAAATTTGCACAATTTTCCACGTTTTCCGAGTACAAACTAGCAAAATTTTCCATGTTTTCCATGTACAAATTTACACAATTTTCCACGTTTTTTGAGTACAAATTTGCAAAAGTTTCAACATTTTTTTTAATTTTTTAAAAAAAATTCTGTTTATTTTCAAAATTGTCGTTAGCCAATTTTAAAAAAAATATTTTTCAGTGTCAATTTTGGAAAATACGACAATTTTTCACGTTGTCATTGGTCAGGGAAATTGTTTTTCAAACCTGGAAGAGTCAGGGAAAAGTCAGGGAAGTTGAAAATGAAATTTCTGGGGGAACCCTAAAAATGCCCGTCCACCCTAGCCACAAGCGCCATGAGAATGGACCATTATATATAGTGATATGTCAGTAAGCAATTTTATACTGATAACAGTGGATTTCATACAAATATCAGCAGCGCCATACTGATAACAATCTGAGCTATACTGTTATCATTATAGCATAGTGATATCAGTGAGTAATGTTCAGCTGATACCAGTATAACCTGTGCCGATATCAGTGATAGGGTAAGAGCACGCTGACACTTATTTCATTAACTTAAAAACCAGTATCGCCTAGTGGTATGAGTCTGCAATACCACTACGCGACACTGGTTCAAAATAAGTAAACAAATCACATGAATAAATGCCAACGTGCTCTCACCCTTATACTTGTATCAGTATACCACACTGATGTATGATGTATCTATATATTGTTTGACTGACATCATTGTAGCATGTACATGCCTTTACCAATATAGCTATACGAACTTCATAGCAAAACAAACTCAAAACCAAATTTGAGCTTTACAGTAGGTCGATTTAGACAAAACCGTCAATACAATTACCAGGCAACAAACATGTGACTGGATCGGTTAATTTAAGCCAAATCCAATTTGAAAACAGCCTCGTAAATCACTATCCGACAATTGCGCGCGCTGAATTATAACTTAGGGGACTGGGGAAGGGGTACTCACTGGGGGAGAAATACACAGCATGTAAATGAGAATGAAATTTGGCTCTAATTTGACGATTTCATTCGCAGATTACGTTTTCCCGGCATTATTACATCTCCGATAACTGGCGGTCATTTTGCATGGGCGCAATATAATATAATTTACTGCATACCTGAAAATGTCCACTAATGCGTTTAATGACCAGTAGCAGTCCATTGGGACGTCACGGCCAATAATTGTCGGGTTTGCTCGGGGCATTATATGCTTAGTTTATGGCAGGGATAATTCGAAACGTTTATACGAATGATGGCCCACACGGTGTCAAATGAATAATTTATCCGTCACGTACATTTCACACGAACAAATTTTTTAAATTCGCATCATTGCCATTTCCATCTCGGCGCATCTAAAAGCTAATTTAATTGCCCGGCAATAATTATGTTTGTTGGCACTGGCGCGCAAATAAAAGCTGAATCCCAAACACCGAGTGTTGGCATTTATATTTTCTGTTTTGATTTAGTTTTAATGCGAGGTGAGATTTGCAAAACCAAAACCTCGAGTATGACTTCGTGACATTTTTGCAGCTTTCATGCAGTGATTTATTCACTGAGGGAAGACGGTTTTAGGCATAAAATTAAATACTTTTTTTAAAAAATTATCCATCTATTTTACCGTCTATGGGTCAGAAATTGGAAATTTCAAGTTTTCCTCTGTTTGAATGCGTTGATCGAGCAATAGCTTTTCGAAAATTAAAAAGAAATTATTAATGGGAAATTTTCAATTCTTAGTTATATCCCAAATTTATCATTTATGGGGGGAAAAACAAACGTAAGTTGCTTCTGCGATTTCAAAGAATATGGACCTCCAGCACACTTAAAATGATCGTCTACAAATTTTGGTACAGATAAAATGAAATCAGCATTTAACCTTAAATATGCAAATATACTGAAACCATAAATATACAAAATATACTAAAACAATAATAAGTAAGCATTCCATGTATAAATAATGATGTTTTAGGGGTGAAAATCTGAATTTCATATATCTTTGGCCCAAAAGCACATAAATTAAGGTTCCCATATATACGCAGATATTGATTTAAAATAAATGTTAATGTTTAATTCCTAGGATCGTTACTTTCAATTCCTCGGATGATCATAGTGATGATCACGATAAATGGCACAGAACCGGTGAATACAAAGCCAACATCGTACATTATTTAAAAAATAATTGGGTTAATCGTAGTCTAGGCCAGCACTAAATTATATGTTTAAACGTTTGTAAAATAATTATTTACGAATTTTTACATTTGGAGTCGATGAAAAAAAAAGTTTGTTGGAAAAAAAAGACACTAAAATTGCATCACGTGATAATTGAATCGTTATTCGTTATCATCGCAAACACTAAAAGCCAGACTAAGAATTTAATTTCATATCAGATATAACATGACATTAGAAGCTCACCATCTTCGCCTGTCCTGCAATAAATGGCACTGGTCATCACGCCGTCCCCGACAGCGGTGTAAGCCAGAACTTGAATGCTGAAGTTGGTAAATTTCATCAATCCGTGAAGAATGGTTTTGGTTGCCGCAGTAATTTTGACTTCGGAGTTATCTTCATCTAAGATAAAACAGAAAACAAATAACTATTATTAGAACCACCATCAAATCGCCACAAGGAACATGTTGTTGGAAGAATTGTTTTAACGTTGATGGTCAAAACACATGCAATCAAAAATCTTGTATAAATCAGACGAATCTCAAAAGATTTCAAAATTTGATCGTTTAAACCGTAGTTCGTATTATCAGAAGTCAGACAAAAAATGACTTCAACAATAAGAGCTACATGTAAAATACATGTATAAAGTTACATCGAAATTTGGATGAAATCCTACCACACGTATATACTGTATACAGTAAGCATATATAGCGAGGTGTTGCAACTTACCGGGAAATTCCCCGTTATAACGTATACTTTTTTTCAAACATAGGGCGAATTCTCGGAAACTCGAGTATTCAGGCGTTTTAGCCGAAACTTTGTTGTATACGAATTCGGAATTTATCTTAAACGAATAAATTAGCATTACTCGTCCATACCCTATAATGAGTATGGGAAAGTGTCGCAATTTTTATCGGGAAATTCCCCGTAACATTAACGTAACTTTTTTCATATCATCTAAAGTTCGTTTTAACGTACAGTATAAAATAGCGCGAATGCTGGGAAACTCGAAAATCTGTTTGTTTCAGCCAAAAAGTGCGTATTATATGCGAATTCGGAATTCGTCTTAAACTAATAAATTTACATTATTCGTCGGATGAGAACTGGAAATTAGTCGGTAGACTCGGTACTATCAGAAATTCGTATAAAGCGAGTTCTTCGAGGTTCCACAGTATAAAACAGCTTGTTTTCTTGAAAGATATTTAGTTATCCACAACAAAACTGGAATGGAAGTATACTCTTTAAGGTACTCAAGGCGTTCATGTTCACTTTTCAGTGACCTTTACCAAAGTACGGAGTATTTAAACAAAGTGCAAGCTACGGAATCTGTGTTTACCGAGAGGAAAAGCCAACGAGGAGTTCGCCAGACCGAAAGTCAGTAAATATTTAATCCCAAATTCGCGCTCGGATAACTTCATCCGCGAGGGGTGTTTAAAAACGGTGAAAAGTTGTTTGTAAAACGTCAAATGCATATCTCGTTTTCTCAACATTTGCGCTCGGATGACTTTTTTTTTTTTTGCTTGCGCTATTTATTTATACAGAAAGTGTTTCCGATATAAAAACTGTTACTTTTGATCGATGCAATTGTCAATCTAGGTCTGACTCGGGGGCCTGCAAAAGACAATTTACTAGCAAAAGGAGCCCATTAATCATGTAAGATCTTGCATCGCTTCATTCATTCGGAATGGACATGTGACAGTTTCTTGGTTTTGGCAGCCTATATATACCACAAAAAAAGATGCTGCTTTTCATTTCTTTACTATTTCTCGAATGATTAATTTTTGAACAATCAACTGCACCAATGAATTTCGTTAGCTAAATCCATAGTTGATAAAATACGGAGAATTAAAAGCATCGAAAAATGCGTGATTAATATGCTCGGTGAGCAGATTTTTTTCAAAGATTAAGATTGAAATGAATAGAAATTAAACGCATCATTGATTTCGGATAAATTATCTAAGAAGAGATGGAGTGCCTTAGGTTTTGGTGTATATACTGTACATTGTACACGCGTGTACGTGTAATTAAGGAGTATTTTTTAAATGCACGTATATTTAAAGATGCAAAATGTACACTGCAAATACTGCATTAAAAGTACATACATTTAAAACAAAAGGTATACTGTATACGAAATATTTTTATGATTAAATCACTTTTAGTGGATCAACTCTTCAACGAAATCATTACGAACAGAAATTTAGGTACTGAGAGCATTAAGTAATTTAAGTACACAAAATAGTTTCATGGAATTAAATTTTAATCATTTTTAGTGGACTCTATAACAGAAAGGTACTAAGATCATTAACTGCTGTGCAATAATTTCTGAAAGATTTCAGTGAAATTGCACTTTAGAAAACAAAAAATTAACGTCACGAAACGAATATTTGTAAAAAAAACATTTAGCGCCATCTGCCGTGAAAATCCTACTTCAAAGTCCCACAATACGTTCTGATTGTAAAGAAGAATTTAGAAGAGATGATCTTATATCCACCTAAGATCTTAGAGAAGATTTTAACAATCCACCTTAGATCGTGAAGATTTTATCAATCCACCATAGATCTTTAGTAATCCACCTTAGATCTTGAACAAGATTTTAGCAATCCACCTTAGAACTTAGAGAAAATTTTCGTAATCCAGCTTAAAAGGATCATTTTTACAGCCAATTTTGGTGTTTAACAAGACATTTAGCAACTTAAATCCTAACAAAACTTTCAATAAGATAAGCCATGATAATTTTTTAAAAATCATCCCGAATTTTTCAGAGTAAGTAAGCAATTAGTTAAAACATTATCCGGCTTTCCAACTAATACCAGATGTTGTTTAACGAAGGAAGTGGCATCTGATCATTTTATTTTAAAAAAGGCAATTGACGAGCCACGCAAAGCCAGGCATTTGCATAATGAAAACACTTTGAACAGATGTTTTTTTTACGATTATAGCTCTAATCCGAGCCTTCCGATTGGTTAATACAATCATTGACGAGTGAAACTTTTATTTTTTATTAACAATGGCGTCTCCAAACTTCATCGAGTGACACGAGTTATCTTAAATTGCCATAAAATGTTGCATATGGAAATATTTACTAGTTTACCAATAGGAGCCTGGCAGAGCTTAGTTTTCAGTTTTGAAAGCCCCAGAGAAGAAGTCCTTTAACGAGGCGCTAGCGTAATGTGGATTTACTAGCTACTTAATCACCTATTTAGTGCCTGCTAGGACATAAATGACTTAAAATACTCACTGTATTCATCATAAACTGGAGAATAGAAAACTTTATAGCCGAGAAGAATGCCATTAATTGAGGATGAAGAAGGGGGCTCCCAGCCGACGTGCAAACTCTGAGATGACAGCGACGAACATTGAACACCCAACGGAGGAAGTTCGGGAACTGAAAGAATCCGAGCACAAAATAAGGACATTACATACCAAATTAAAAAGAATTATGCAAATTTTAATAACTATGCACTTTCCTAGATGAACGTCCAACAAATAATGGCGCTGATTTAATTGCCACAATTTGTCCTAGACTTTGACAAGTCCTTTTATATAACGACCTTTGCATTTTTCGACCTTTTTATATAACGACCTTATTATTTTTCGACCTTTTTATACAACGACCTTTGTATTTTTCGGTGTTTATTTCCAAAAATAAATATTCGTTTAATGAAACAAAACACGTTGGTTGAAATTTAACTATAACATCTTCAGCCATTAGCGAATTGTGCACGTTCATTAATAAATAAATCACGCGATAATGTCATTACCTCCAAAAATGTTGCATCATTACAACATTACGATGCAAATTGGCAAAATTATCAACCTTTTCAAATAACAAAATTTACGTTTTTCAGAGTACAAATTTGCAAAACTTTAACAATTTTCCGAATGCAATTTTTTTTTTTAAAGTTTCGGACGTCCTAATGGAGGGCTAAGAGGAGGGGGGGGGGGGAACTGGTTGACCGGACACAATGCGGACAGGGGGTAGGGGGAGTCCAATTTTGGGCAAATTTTGCGGACGACCTTTTTGAATGGCTCCTATACAGTACAGTGTTAATGTCGAATACTATAGTATGTGATTATCACTCGCAGTAAATGAGTAATATTTCTACTAACCATATACTTCCCATCAACTTTTCTTTTTAATTACTGCTCTTAATTTATTCGACAATCCAACTCCAATCCACGTTACTAAAGAAATAACTTTTTATGGCCAGGAATTGTCTTCGTTACAGAGCGACGCGCATAACCCAAATACCATTTCCATTTCTTGGAGAAAAAAAGCCAACAACAAGCTTCACATAGGAATGAAAATGAAAAGAGCTCGCAGTTTTTATCTCCGGTTGATGTAATTATAGCGGAAAGATAATAAACATTCATGGCTTTTTATGTGAATCAGCAGATTCACTTACAATGAAATCTGCTTAATCAACTGCGAATGTATATCGGTAGAGAAAATATTGCCGGCAATTTATTCAGTACTGAAGCAACATAAATCTAGCTCAGCGTGACTGGGTAATAAGAAAGCGATCCGACGATGACAGCGGTGCCCGTAAATGACTTATTAATATGCAAATTGGCCAATTTCCACGCATGCAGCTTCGTAATAAATAAATGCACTCACCATCTTCGCTCGTCATCGCCACAATCTCGTCTGATTTTGGACCGGATCCCAAACGATTGAAGGCTTGAACGACGATACTGTACTTGCTGTACTTCATTAAGTTGGTCAGATGTTGGGACATCTCCTCAGCTTCCAAATCTCGCATTTCCACGGTATTAAACACGTAAGGTCCGGAAGAATCGTACGATTTATAGCCCACGTAATAGCCTTGGATGCTGCCGTGCCAATCCGATTTTCTGGGCGGCTGAAGAGACAAACATAACCGCATTAATGATAAAAACAAATCCACGGATTAAGGCCAATTCAGACGTCGATGCCCAGTCGTAAACGACGGCCGGTCAGCCGAAAATTTAATGAAATAAGTTAAATATTTCCGGCTTCGAAACTCACTTCCCAGGAGATTTTCAGCGTTCTGGAATCGACCGCTTGAACTTTAACATTTCTGGGAGGACCCCCGGGAGCTGAAAAACATGGACCGCAAAAAATAACGATATCACTACATGGATTTAAAAGGATTTTTCATCGATCGAACTTGGGTTTCGAAATGAAGCCTTCTGTTTTAACTTTGACCTTTTAACTTAAGTCATTAAGCGATGAAGGAATATTATCTGAATATTACGGTTGAATTAATCTGAAGTTGTATATACATGTTCAACCGAGAGAACAGGCTATAATAATATTGAAAACAGATTTATCTCCTTCGAAATGGTAATATATTCAAATTAAGACAAGCAGCAAATCTCAACTTCAGCGTGAATTAATTAATAAATTTTTAATGTTAAATACTGTAGATCAAAAGAAGGAAACCGAAAGATGCATCTACTTCAATGTGAATTAATTAATAAAGCTACAAGGTCGAAGAAAGAAACCGAAAAAATCTCTATACTTTAAAGTGAGTTAATTTAATAAAGCTTAAAGGTGAAAAACTTTAAATTTAGAGATTGAAAATACGCATATTTATATTGTTACTAATGTACAATGCAATTCTCTGAGAAAAATATAATTAAAAAAGAAATTAGATTAATCAATTACAAAGAAAATCAGGTAGTGTAAAACGAAAAGGGATACACAGACTCACAGAGTGTACTAGTACATGTACAAGTATGAATATTAAAAAATGAGATAATCTGTAAAAATGACGTAATCATACATGTAACTGGGATTTTCATATAGCTATACAGGGTGTATCAGGAATTTAAAAACCATATAAGAACGGTATTCATGTAAAGTGTAACTGTAATAGGCTTAAACTTTTTACACTAGCTCTTTATCTTAAATAATTCAAAAATAACATTTATAGGCTATTAAATCTAAAAGACAAAAATTGTCTAATCGTTCAAGAAAATTAACTTTATTTACAGTACAAGTACCTTCATCAGCAGATGTAAGGATGAGCGGATCACTGGGTATACTGATGCCAACGTTGTTGACGGCCAACAACCTTAAATGATACGAATTTGCGGGCGACAAATTGGAAACCGTGGCCATGGTTTGTGAGCCAGAAATCGTCAAATTTTGAGACTGAGACAGCCAGGAATCTAAAAAGTCAAATCCAGCCCGGTTTAATGATTTAAATCACTACTGGAGGTCGATTTATTGACGTTGTTTTTTTTTTTCTCACCAGTGAGTTTTTTGTACTGAATGACGTATTTAATGATAGGACTATTGCCATTGTACGGAGGAGTCCAAGCCAGCTGGACAGAACGACTGCTGTGGTCAATAATGCGAATGTTAGACGGACAATCGGGTTGCTCTGATAAAAAAAAATAGAAAAAAAATTGAAAGTTTTGACTGCTATGAATGCGTTGAAAATGGGCCAAAACATGAACCTTGAACAATCAGTTGAATGGCAGTTTCATCTTTTCCATAAACGTTGCTAGCGTGGCAAGTGAATGTAGCAGAATCTCCTCTATCAACTTTATCGATTGTTAATTCCGATATCTTTCCCACCGTTGCTTTACGCTCTTGAAATTTAAATCTGCGAGAAATAAACAGTCGTACGATGAATAAATACATGTAAGCAGTTGATTGCGGCATGAACTCTTAGGTTGAATGATTATAATTGAGTTGTAATACAAACTTGTACATATAGTCAATCAATAATACTGTACGAAGAAAGTAGTACATGTATTTGAAATTTATTCTGAAAATAACTTAACAAAATAGTAAACGTCGTCTTTCAATTATTATTCCATTTACATGTATTTTGACTCCTTTCCCCGACTTTTTTTTTCGGCTGTCAGAAAATTGTCCGATTTTTACGTCTTCCGATATCTGATGACGTCATTCATTAAAATCCTAATGATTTCGTCATTCGTTAAATTCTGATGATGTCATTCATACAAGCTACGAAGAACGCGTCATTCGTTCAAATTCTGATCACGTCATTCATGAAAGTTGTGAAGATAACGTTATTTATTCAGGGTTGCCAGTTTTTTTATAGATTGGTCTTGCCTGACTTTTCCTGACTTTGCCTGACCGTTATGGCAATTT
>JAQGAO010006241.1:0-12542 GCA_034697705.1 Ommatoiulus sabulosus
TAAGAGTTATTTTTGTAACCTTTCCTTACCTTTTCAATTTGGTTTGAATAAAATTATTATTATTATTATTATTATAAGACCGTTTAAATTATGCTTGTGGTAAGTCCTATGTGCTGCCCTGGCGAAAGGCAATCACTGATAACTCTGCTGTTATGTTGGGTTGCCCGCTTACGATGAAAACGGCGTCGTTCAAACAACTTCGTATATTGAAAATTTTTATAGAATAAATTAGTAATGATCTTTCATTTTTGTCAAAAAACGCTCCTATATGAGTTTTTTTATCGAAATTAGCGGGTTTGATCGAAAAATTTTGTCAAAAAACGCTCCTAGATGAGTTTTTTTTATCGAAATTTGCGTTTTTTTTTGTATCAAACTTTGAGTTTCTGTAGACATCTGGAAAATGTTCGAATTATGCAATAAGACGACCGGATTAAGCGATTTTGTTTTAACATGGGTCAGCATAGGAAAAAATCCGTTCTCACTGCTTTGATCAAATAAAATGGCTAACAGGATTAAGCGCGATCGAATTAAGCGACTTTCACTGTATCCGGTTCGTGGCGTTAGAGTCGATGTTCGCTCGGCTCGGAGTTGCGAAGTCGTGCAATCGTATTTCTCTCACTATTTTCCGCGAATTCATCGTCCAGTCATTAATCTCGTTCGTCGTACGTACGGTTGTTCCGATTGCGGATTTGCGAAGCGACCGCTATTGAAACGGCGGCGCTGAGGCGTGCAAAATGCGGCGCTCGGCCAATGGACACGTGGAAACGGAGCACAATGGCGCTTTTGTTTTTTGAAAACGTTTTAACGAGGATTACGCGAGACCGACAAGAGAGATCGAACGGCGCCGGGAAACATTCGGCATTCCGAAAGCGATGTTACTTACGGTCAAGTACATAAGTGCGAAAAATGCACGCGGCTTAGCTTCGAACAATCGTCGAGCAACTCCCGACCTAGAGCCCAAGCGTATCCTCGCCACATGGACGCGTCTAGGTCAGCGTTGGCCATTCAGGACAAGTTCCAGAAATGACGTGGCGGACGTACTGTATCTGACCATTGGTCGCGACTGGATTGTCCATGCAGTGTACTTGCACATTATGTGAGTACAGTGACAGGGTACGTACCCTAAAACTGGAAAAGTCAAGTTATCCACTCAAGGTTATCGCTGTTTTGCAACCATTTAATGACCGGAAAACTCAGGTTATTTTGAAATAGTCAGGGAAATTTAACGAGTCATGTTGTTGCGATCCAAAATTAATGCTTCTACATGGTTTTCCGAGAAGAAATTTGCCACATTTTTCACGTTTTCCGAGGACAAAAATTCAATATATCCCACGTTTTCTGAGGACAAATTTGCAAAATTCTCCAGGTTTATTGAGGACATATTTGAAAAACTTTCTACATTTTCCGAATGCAAAATTGTCAAATTTAAAAAATGGTTTCATTCAATTTTTTATTTTAAATTTTTAAATTTTTCTATGTTAATTTTCAAATTTGTCATTGGTAAATTTTGAAAAAGAAATATTTTCCTGCGTCGATTTGGTCAAATAGATCATTTTTGTTCAAGGAAATTTTATTAAAACCTGGAATTAGTCAGGGAAAAGTCAGGGAAGTTTAAAATTAAATTTCTGTGGGAATCCAGAGTGAAAGGCTGTTAATTTGATCACGCTTAATTCGGTCCCATTCTGCCCGGCAAGTCCGATTTTTGAATGGACATTGGTAGTCACAGATTGCCTACGTGGTTGCAGGTGATGCTCAAACTGAAGCTTTACGATTGGTTTAGAAACGGCGAGGAAGATTAAAACGTTTAAAGAATCCAATCGATAAAGTTTCTAGTATACCATTTTATAGTTGACTATAGGTGGTTTGCCCTGCTTCGCCCGGGCTGCACTTACCGATAGTGGGACGAAGCAGTCGTAGGCTAACCAAAGTTTCGTCACGAATAGAAACTAAAAACATACGGAGCCCCATAACGGAAGATTTTATTTTTTTCGTTTTGTACGCGTTTTGCATCATCACGTACAAAACAAACAAAAAAGAAAATCTTTCGCTACGGGGCTCCGTAATAAAAACCAAAAACATACGGAGCCCCGTAGCGGATGATTATTTTCGTTTTTTTCCTTTTGTACGCGTTTTGCATCATCACGTACAAAACAAAAAACATAAAAATCTTCCACTACGGAATTCCGTTTGCAAACATACATCTACTCTTTATATATATATATATATATAGATATATAGATTATCTTCGCCTATATAGACGGTGGCGCCCCCACTGTGACGCAGTTTTGAAGCCTCGAATTTTGGTAAACTGCCTAAATTTTTTGTAACAATGGCGAGGAAAGCCGCGCTGCACATTAGCGTAATTTACACGCGGGCTGGAAAACGTTGGCAAGCGAGGTCTATTGTGGAGGACGTACGAATCAATTATTTCTCCCAAACAATGGTTTAGGCCTAATGCTGAGAGTTGCTCATCTTCTTCTTCTTCTTTTTGCTTTTTTCGTCGTTTTTCACTTTTCACTTTGCCCCATTGTGCTTTTTTTTTTACTTCATCTTCTTCTTCTTCGCCACCTTTTGTAGTTTCTCACCTTGGTAAAACACCCATTATTTATCCCCCCCCCCTCCTCCCTCCTTCTTCGCTCAATTACCGTACACATCGTACTGCTTCGCGTACTGCCATGTACTGCGTTACGTTGTCTCGTTTCTAGACAACGCTTTTGTGCTTTTTCTTCGTTTTTTTTCTTTTCTTTTTCTTTTCTAGAGAAAATATCTTTATATTTTTCGGATTTCAATGGTCGTGATTTTTTTCTCTCTCTCCATTTTTTATTCCTGGCATCTAAATGCACTGACAAAATTTATCGTGGCGCGGGATATTCGAGGACTTATTGTTTGAGCAGATGTCGAGCGAACAAAGAGCGCTATTTACGCTAAATTTTCTTTTCTTTTCTCCCGAAGGAATTGCCAACAGCGCCGTTGGTTCGGTGCGAAACGCCTAGAGGGCGACACCGTACGGATGCGAAGTCCGCGAGCGTGAGCGCCGTCGCGTTTCAGCCGTACTTTTGCCAAATATATCCGTTGTTGGCGCTGGTTTTTGTTCGAAAATTAACCCTCCCTTGCCCAATTCTATCGATATTAGGGATACTCAGACAGAAATTTTACGAATCGTGTTTTAGCCACCATGAATTAGGCACGTGTGAAAAATCTGCGAGCTTATTGGTGTTTTTAAATCAACGAATACATCGTGCATTCGTTTCGCACGAGTGATTTCACGATGCGTTCAGCTTTTGTTTGAGTACCCCTATTATCACGTCGTGTCGCGGTTTTTGAAGACGTGAAGGGATCTCAAAACTGTTCATAAAAATTAAAGGTTCCTAAATTGGAGTGGTTTAACGAAAAATGCAATTTGCACTCAACTTGAAACTATTATTTGTTTGAGTTTCCAAAAAAGTCCCTAACAACGACCCATTTTCCAAACCATTCGTGGAAATTCTCCGTTCCCTAAAACGGAGCGCGAAAAAAACCTAACGAATATCTCCCTTTATGAGGAGTTGAGTTCGTAAAAAAGGGAATATGTGTTTAGTTCGTATAACTCGGAACAACACGTTCGTGAAAACTTTGTTTTCGTAAATGGCATAATAAATGTTCCGTCCGTCCCACTATACTGAGCTAGTTTTAGTACGTTAAACAAGGAATCAATTTTCAATGTCCTTAAATTATTCTCAATTTTTACCGAAGCATACGCACTTTAACGTCACTCTATTTTCATGAATTTGAGTCTCGTTCGAGTCATGTTTTTTTTTCTTCTAATTTTACTATTTTTTTTATTCTCATGAATTTCGGTTTTTCGCGGGAAAACTTTCTTGTCCATCCTCCCCGGATAATCGGGAGTGTAGCAGAAATTATTATTTCTCCCCCACGGGCTTTCGTCGTGGCATTTCAACCTTTTTCGTAAACGTCAACGTTTCGTGTTGTACGTATGTCGTACATGCATTAGTTTCCTTTTTTTTTCGTAAAAATGGTCGACTCGGCAGATTTTTTCCCCCGAGGCGTTTTTTCTTTCATAAATTTTCAATAAAAAATGTTTTCCCTGGCCGGTCTCGAACGCGTTTTCTAGGTTTTTCCAAAAAAATATATCTAGTTTAATACGCAGATGGCCCTCGCTATAGCTCTTGCTGCAAATTCAACAAGTCTTAGGGTCCACAGGGGAGCCATTGTTAGCCGCGGATGTTTCGCTAGCTTCGAAATGGAAAAACTTGTAATCTCTTATAGCATCTATACAACGAGTTTCGCCTATATGTTTTTTTTCCCGCCATTATTTGCGTTTTTTTGCCGACCTTCGAGCGCCCGAAAAAGGCGAAGTTTATTCGCTTAAATGTACGAAAAAGAGATAAATTCAGGCTGGGGGGAAAAAATCATCTTGAATGCGTTTTTAGGATTATATCCATCAAAGCGAACATGATTGCAGCGACTCTTGAATGAAATACGTCGAGGCATGTGCGGTGTATACCTTCAAAAACTCACAAATTTGGGTTTTAGGAACCTCGAAACTCGCTCCTATAGTGTCGAGAATTATTCGTCTATGTTCAGGGACAGGGTACCCCCAGACCTGGAAAACCTTTGAAAGTCAGGCCACTTAAAAATGTCTGTCAAAGTCAGGGAAGAATGGCTCATTTTGAAAAAGTCAGGGAAATTCAACGTAGTCATTTTTTTGCGATGCAAATTATTGCTTCTATACATGGTTGTTAGCTCAGCGCCCATTTTCGAGTACAAATTTGCAAAATTTTCCACGTTTTCAGAGTGCAAATTTGCAAAAATTTTCCACGTTTTCCGAGGACAAAATTGCAAAATTTCCCACGTCTTCCGAGTAAAATATTTCCACATTTTTCGAATAAAAAATTAAAGGATTTTCAAAATAATTTCACGCAAATCTTTTCACATTTTTTATGTTAATTTTCAAAATTATCATTAGTTTATTTTGAAAAATATTTTCCTATGTCGATTTTGCAAAATATGTCAATTTTTGACCTAGTCATTGGTCAGGGAAATTTTTATTTACACCTGGAAAAGTCAGGGAAGTTGGGAATGAAATTTCCGTGGGAACAATGATGTTCTGATCTCTGCATGTATCTGCAATGGTAAAAGGACGGATGGAAAATATCTTTACTCGTAGGATCCCCGAAAACTTCTTAAATGGAAAATTTCTAAATGAGAATGACATTAAAAAAAAACAACGAAAAATGCAATCTGCACCTTGATTTGTTTGAGATTCCAACAAATATCAGTAACGACACAAACACATTTTCTTTTTCGAAATTTATGATTACTGCGGCAAAGGTCAGTCAAGTCAAGGGATGTTGATTTTAGTTTTAGTCACTTTTTTAATTGCTCTCCCACTGTTTACCACCTTTGAAGGTTCGACATCCAACCCATTTGGGGAAATTCTTCTTTCCCTGGAATAAATCAGTGAACAGAATAAACACGCTATGAAATTTTGTAGTTCGTAAAACATCGTAAAACAAAGGGAATGCGCAATTCGAGTTCGTAACTCCAAACGAAAATGATGCGTCCTCATCGATGATGCATGGGACACTTTTTAACTTTTTAGTTTTTCGTAAAAACCGTGGTTTTCGTAAATAAGAGTTGTTTAAAAACGCGAGCCGACTGTAGCGTTTCATTACGTCGTAACACACGCAGTATTTTAAATAAATATTTCCGCAATGTTTAACATTTTAGCAAACTTTATTCGCGAAAATCGTCCTTGAGATCTCCGTGTTTGGTTAAACCGAGTTTGATCGAGGATGCTCGTTATATATCGTAAATATACTGTCGAAGTAATAATTTAAAGAATGTTTGAAGTGGCCGTGCGAGGAAGTGTTAAAACGTTATTTCCATTTGAATAATATGTTTAAACCTCTCGATGGAAACATCTGTTTTTGAAATTCTTCAACCCTTTTCCAGCCTACGAAGCATCATTTTGAGATCTCAAAAATATCTTTTCAACAAACGAGAGAACGAGTTAGGAAGAAATGCGTCAGTAAGCGAGACTTTCTACTTTTAGGATATGGAGATTATTGCCACCTTAAAACTAGAATGAGCTCGGTGAAATAAATAAAAAATGTCCCGATGGATTTGTTATACGCACGAATAGCATTGCTACTTTATTGTACGAAATACGTGGATTTTAAGATGGGTTTTTCACCGAAAACTATGGCACATTTTTGGAAACAACACGTAACTTGGATAAGTAGTAAAGTCAATAACAATTCCCCCCCAAAAAATATTTTATTTAATAATGTATGATTCATCCCATAATTCTATGAGAATTTACGTGAAATACATCTATACTGTAACTGTACGCGTAAGTCCATTATAAACTAAAAATGCACCCATCGGACGAATTATTCATGAAAACTGAAATGGAACTGAGCAAAACCAATTTAAAACACTGTTTCTCAAGTGCTGCGCCGGTTTGCGAAAAAGCTTGGTTTCTGATTATTTTCGATAATTATAAAGCTTTTGATTTATATTATTTAGATTTTGAAACGACTGAAAAAAACTATTTAAATATATAGGGTTCCCTAAGACCTTTAAAATTAAGAAAATAGTTTTAACGCATTAAAGCGCAAAGACCATTTGATTCTTTTTAAAATTTTCACAGTACAAATTTGCCAAAATTTCAACATTTTCTGAGCGCAAGTGTTTAAAATGTTCAAAAATGTACCGAGGACATATTTACAAATTTAACTTTATCGAGGATAAAATTGCAGATTTGTCCACAGTTCCGAGTAGAAATGTGCAAAATTTTCCACATTTCATGAGTAGAAATTTGCAAAATTTCCACGCTTTCCGAGGACAATTGCAAAATGTTCTACGTATTCCGAGTATAGCCCTACATGTAGATTTGCATTATTTTCCCCGTTTTCCGAATTGAAATGTGCAACATTTTCAACTGTTTTGGAGGACAGATTTTCATAACTTCCAATCTTTTCAGAGGATAAAGTTTCATGTTAAGTTTTGTAACATTTTCAACATTTTCTATGATAATTTTGTCAACATTTTCAAACTTTTCTTCGTTAACTTTTAAAATTGTTCTAAATTATCATTTGTAAAATTTGAAAAATATTTAAAATTCACCTGTTTAGATTTTACAAAATCGTGGATAACATTGACGTTGTGTCGGTCAGGGAAATTTGTTTATCAAACTGGATAAGTCAGGGAAGTGCGCGAAATATTGTTACTATTTCCACCGGTCCACAGGGATGCAATGGTTTATAAAAACTGATTGTAAAATTGTATTTCTCTTAACATCACCGTAAACAAAAGTTACGTCGATTTAACCGAGTATGTAACCAAACAAGATCCATCTGTTGCTTGTTTCAAGATCAAAGATAAGATATTTCAAACATGTTACTAACAATTGATGAAAGAGGATGTAAATTAAGTATCTTACTTAAACGCAATTTCCACGTAGAAATAATTTAAAACATCATTTAAATCTGTCCACGAATTGTCCACTGAAACGGTGTTATAGTCAGATACGAGTTATGATAATGGCCAATTTCCATTTACAAATAAGCATTTTCAATGTTTCTCAACAGGATCTTTCTGTTGTTAAATTTAAACTAAACAACGGATTTGTTGAAAACAGTTTGTAAGCAACACTACGAGTAAACGCACAAACTCTTCGATTTCAAAAGTTTCATCTAGGAAAAAAATAGTTTAAAACACTAATGAAATACTTTTTGCAACGTTAAACCCGCAATAGCGTGCATCTCACCGTGCAAATATTTAACATAAAACAAGATCCATCCGTTACTCGATTTATTTTAAACATTTGGATTGTTGAATAATCCTAAACAAAGGCTCGAGTCAGAAAAGAGCTATTTTCGTTCGCTTTTTTTTGTAAAGAACGTCTCAAAAAATAGAGGTATGCAATGTATAAAAGTCGAACAAATAAAGCCTTGGCTGAAATATAAAAAAGAAACCTGCTTCTAACTTAAAGATCAACACTATGGTTTGTTAAATAAAGTTTTTTAAACGCATGTTCGATCTATTTTTATTCACAAATTTCAATTTTTTATCAACTGTTCCTCCAGTTTCTCCAAATTTCATGAGTTTCAAATTCAGTTCATCTGATCGCTAGTTTCGAGACCACTCATTTTGTTTAATAAGGTAAATTAACCTAACTTTTAAACATGCATTTTGTAAAACTGGGTCTTGGTTTGGTTTTTTAAGTTCAGTGTTTCTCAACATTTTTACCCGCGGACTGGTAAAAATAGGAACATACTGTATATGTATATTTCCCAAATTTCTAAGGTAGAAATCAAATCATTATCAGTGTACCTTCATAAAGTACATAATCAACTTTCCTGACTTTCCAGGTTTTTAAACAATTTTACTTCACCAATGCAATGTCAAAATTGACACATGCTAATGATATCCACGATTTTAAAAAATCAACGCATAAATATAGTCAATATTTTGCCAAATTAACTAGAGGTAGGCTACTTCGTAACAATGTTTTGCAAAATTAGCACATGAAATGTTTTTAAATGTTCAAATTTACCTTCGTAAAATGTTGAACGTTTTGATAATATTGTCTTCGGAAAAAGATTGGAAATTGTGCAAATCTATTCTCGAAAATAGTTTAAAATGTATAAAAAAATTGTATTTGGAAAATGTTGGAAATCATGCATATTTTGATTATGAAAAGTTAGAAAATTGTGCTAATTTGTACTCTGAAACGGTGGAAATTGTGCAGATTCGTACGCGGGTAAAGGTGAACAATTTTGAAAATTTGTACTCGGAAACTGTTGAACATTTGGAAAATTTGGCAAATTTGTCGTCAAAAACTGTTGAAAATGTTACAAATTTCAACTGGGGAAACGTCTTGTGAACGTCTGAGCTAACCACGTAGAATGCTTAATTTTGAATTGTAACAACATAATTATGTAGAATAACCCTGACTTTTTTCAAAAATAAATCATTCTTCCCTGACTTGTTCAAAATAAATCATTCTTGCCTGACTTTTTCAAAATATACATGTATCACTCTTCCCTAACTTTATCAGGTTTTCCAGGTCTTTTTCATGGCTTTTTCGCGGACTGGCGCGGCGGTTAAGAAACACTGCATTATTTCCCGAAATGTTATCAATTTCACGTAGCTCGTTGGAAGTTTTCTCTAAAAATTTCGGAATGTGCAGCTATGTTATTTAGTTTTATCATGAGAATTAAATTGATTAATGTACTGATCATCAACTCCGTGTTTAATTTTTCGTTCAGATTCGCACGTTGACCTTCGACCTTTTAAGGAGGCTTTGGTCTGGCAAGCTTCTATCTTTTTTCGCATCGATTTTCGATAAATGCTATATATTTTTCTTTTCCAGCATTTTTTTTCTTGACATGTATTAATTGCAACGTGAAGAGTACTCGGAGCTTAGTTTGGCATTTTGATTAAACGATAAGAGCTTCGCTTTTTCATAAATTATCGAAACTTTTAAACGTCAGATTCAGCCCTTAAGTGGAACCAAGAGCAATTGTAGACATATTTAAAAGTTTATAAAAACGATTCGCTTACATGAATAAACTATGTAGTTTTTTGGCAATCATAAATTATCAAGAGAGGTAGGCATACAATTTTTTGAAATGTGCGCCCGCTTTTGCGTGCTGTATCTTCAAATCCACATCGCCATAAAAGCTATAATATCGCATCGATTTTTTTTTACTAATCTGAAACGGTCTTATGTTTTGCTTCGCTTTCTACTTTATATATCGTAAATGTTCAGAGGCCTCCAGGCTACGTAGAACGGAGTATTTTCTGAGAAAGTGAGCCCCTGTACTCGAGCATGTCTTCGTTCTTAAGGAAGATTTTGACGAAATTTTCGGCTTTTCTTCAGTTCACAATGCGCATGCGCGAATGACATGCTGCGCCATCTTGTGACATAGCTTATAACATTTCGAAGACAAAATTGCAAAATTGCCCACGTTTTCCTTGGACAAAATCGCAAAATTCTTCTAGTTTTCCGAGGATAAATTTGCAAAACTTTCTACATTTTCTGAATGTAAAATTGTCAAACCTTCAAAAAAATTCATGCACACTTTTTTTTTCTAAATTTTTAACATTTTTCTATGTAGCCGTATATGCAATCTAGATTTTTAAGTAAACGTTTGCGAACAAGTTTGAACAAATAATGCTATCAAAAGGTTCGTTTTATTTTTTTGGATTACTTTAAGTCATTACGAGGTGTGTCTTACTCGCAGATTTCTTTGTTGTTTCCTTTTTTGTTCGATATTTGTTCTGAATAATTCATTAATGCGAGCTTGTTTTGTTTTATTTTTTTAAAGTGCTGATTTGGCAAGTTGGCAAAGCTGCAGAGCGCATAAATTTTCAGTTTTTTTTTTCTTTACAAATTTGCTCTTGTCACCACGCGTGTACGAAATGTAGGACCGTGGCCAAAATTTTCACGGTGCATTTACAGGGAGCTTCGACATTACAGTTTTAGGATACCGTTTTTCTGAAAAACGTTAACCTTATTGTCACGTGACCGCGTTTATGCGCATGCGTGGTGTGACGTTGCAATAACGTAGAAGGGCTAAGCGTAATGTAATTCCGTTATTTCAGCCGTATAGCTGGACACGCTATTCATTATACGTTATCGGCGTTTTCAGCAAGTCTTATTGAAACTACGCTATAATCAGCCATTTCGTCTTTTGGGGATTAAACCAATCGGGAAATGAATTCAACGGTACAAGTTATCGATTATGTTCAATTGGAAAACTGTATCGAGTATTTTTAATGTTATCTATTAAAATAATCCTTCTCAACTTTCGTGGACGAAACGTCGCGAGCTTCACTCGCTCGCTTCGTTTTCTTCAAAATTACATCGACTAACCTCGAAGATGAACGATTTTTGTTGATGCCGAGCTGGACTCCCAAAGATGATATTTTTTTTTTTAAATAACGCGTTAAACAAGAGTTAACGTTTCCTGAAACTCTGTCTTCCCGTAAAATTAAACGTTATTAAAGTCGTTAAAGAAATAACGTAGCGTTAACTGGTTAACCTACGCTATCCAAAAACTCTTATCATTTACAGCATATCATATCGCAACCCTGGCTTCAAAAGGGACATAATTCCAAAAATTCTCAAGTTTCGGTTTCGAACTGCATTAAATCGAGCGAAATTAGCTCTATGTTCTGTAAAAACGACATATCTGAGCTCGTCATAATTCAGGTTAAATGACGGTATTGCCTCTTTGATTTAGCATTCTTTACAGTATATGCATTACCTCGATATGAAAAATGCTAAGTGGTGTCATTATCGAAACCACAGTGCGACATGTTTGAGAATTTGGTGTATTACTCCGTTGTAAACCAGTTCGGTATTCGTGTCAAGTTCGGTATTCGACTAACAATGATCGAATGTAGGATGATGAAATTTGAAATGATGAAATTTCATCGATCGTGTAATGTTGAAAAGCAATGAAAGTGTATTATGACTATGCAACAATTTCGGAAGTAACGTCATTATACTGTATAGGTAATGGTATTATTACTGATGCCGCCGGTAAGGTGTGTGTGTAAAGAGGGCTGTAAATGTTCATTAATAATGTCATCACCTATAATGACCATTACCTCCAAAAATATCGCATCATTTGCTTGTGCATGCATGCTACACCACCTGGTCACACAGACAGGGGAAGTCAGTAGGCGCAACCTGGCAGCATGAGTCAAAGTTAGTTCCTTTTCTGTCCTCCATTTTGGTTTCAGTGGGTTAAACATGGGTTCCAGGTAAACCTTCGGGTTAACCCAAGGTTAGTGAACCTGAGATTTAAACCTAAATTGGTGCAACCGGCCCTTAAAAAATGAAATTTCAGCTGTCGCAGCAAACAAGCAACATCAAACACTATTTACAGCTTTTTTAAACAAAAAAATATATATAATTGTAAAACTATGTAAATACGTACAGTACGTAAGATTAAATAGATGTATTTGTAAAACATACCATAGGACAAATTATTTTGGTAGGGTCAATTTTTAGCGTGTCTGTGACATTCACCGCATATTTCGGTCAGCCGCTTATTTCGATCAAAATCTCCGGAAGCAACGTGATCGAATTAAGCAACTTCCATTGTAGTAGCTTGCTTTCGCTTCACCCCCTGTAGGACGGAGATATTACGGAGGTCACGGGGTGACCTCGGTTAAATTGCCGGTGCATAAATAGCACTTCGATGTTTTAAATAATGTCCGCCCAAGAACGTTGAGGAAGAAAATAAAGCGCTCTTTTATCTTATCTGTTTCAATTGAGATAAGCTCGATTCGTAGCGATTAATTATCCCCTTCATTTCGAGCATCTTTGGCACCACGACGGAGTGAATATTACAAATTCGGGGTTACGTGCAAAGTACTCTAGCTAGAGGCTTAATTTCGGCCACGCTCGGCTAGCTGTACCCCCTATGCCCCCTTCGTTCGTCGAATGCATTTTTCAAAAGATGAAAATGTTCGGTCGAGTTAATTACGAGCGTCAATTAAGGCCACCGTCCATCCCC
>JAQGAO010006242.1:0-12542 GCA_034697705.1 Ommatoiulus sabulosus
AGATGTAATGTGACTCATCTGTTATCTGGTCACTTTATAAGGTACATTGACAATGTAAAAATTGCAAAAAAGACAACTCACACTGGTCACTGTACAAAATAGACAGGTAGTCACCGGTTACTATACAGAGAATTTGAATGCAGGAAATGTACACTAGAAAAACCAATACACTAAAAAGTGGTCAACATAAACAGGTGGTCACTTTTTCAGGTTTCACTGTACTTTCTATCGTTATAATTTACATGTTTATGTAAAATGTATCGAAAATGTTTTAACTATAAAATGTTTAAAAAATGTCAAGGCTACTTAAAATTTCAACTAAAGAGCAGAAATACACGAAACATTTAGACAAAGGCACGAACCAGAGGTTTTTTTTTCTTTTTTTTCAAAATAAATTACAAATTTTCGGACAAAACTAACGAATTCTCGAGTTCCCCAGCATTAAATTTACTCTACGTTTCGTTAAAACGAACGAATTTTCGAGTTGTCGAGCATTCACTCAACGTTTCGTTAAAACGAACGAATTTTCGAGTTGTCGAGCATTCACTCAACGTTTCGTTAAAACGAACTTCAGACACGTTATTACGTGTCTAACTTGTGAAACGTTGTTCCTCTTCTTGGTGTGTCATAAATCGTAAAACTGCTCATTCTCCAGGATTTATAGTTCATATAAAATGTAATAACTTATCTTTGTTCGAACATTGTGCCATATCAGAACTCCCGCAGCACTGCCATCTTGGACTGAAAATTGTCGTTCAATTTGATGAAACTCGACGTTTGATGAAAGACATCCGTCCGATTAGATGTCCGCATTTTCAGTTTCATGCACCGTAAACCCGCCATTCACGAGACCGTTGTTGGTCGAATTCTTCTTTTCTTCGAACTCTTGATCTTCCTGATAAAGGACGTTGCCGTCGTTGTCCACTTTGACGTAGATGTAGCCCATGCACATGTAGGCAAAAACGAGCATGACCAGCACCATCAATCCAGAGTATAAAAAGTATTCGGAAGACTGAAATTACACAATTTTAACGTTCAATTATTAACTACACGAATTCATGATAGGGGGTAAACAGCAACTGGTCCAATTTTACTAAATTTTCGAGTGTTTCCTGAGGGTAATTTTGAAAAATGCACAACGTTTTCCTCGCTTAATTTTGCAAAACTTTCAACGTCTTCCTCTCTCAATTTTGCAAAATTGTCTACATTTTCCTCCCTTAATTTTGCAAAATTCTCCATATTTTCCTCTCTTAATTTTGCAAAATTCTTAACATTTTATTCTCACAATTTCTCAAAATTTTCCAAATTTTCCTCTCTTAATTTCGAAAAATTCTCAACTTTCGCATTGCACATTTTAGGCTGAAACCAATGAAGTTTCGAGTTTCCGAGCATTCACCCTACGTTACATTAAATCGAATTTCAGACAATATGAAAAAGAGACGCGTTATTGCTGGGAATTCCTCGATAAAAGATGAAGCATCATGGGAGTAAGATTTCCTCCAATCTACGACGAAATTTAAGTTTTTATCGTTGAAGTCACGTTTTCTACGCCTTCTGATAATACGAACTCATGGTTTAAACGAACAAATTTTGACGACCCTTGAGATTCGTCTTAACGAAGTTTCGACTATACATGTATAGTGACTTACGTATACGTCGAAGAACCTAGCTTCGGAAATAATTATGATAATCACCTTTCCAAACGCCGTCGTCAAAAGCCAAGCTGCCTGCAAAACAGACTTCATACTTGCTGATGCCAAAAACAAAAATATTCTACATTAAAAAGCTAATTCAACCCAATTTATTTGACAAACATAACATTGTTATAGAACTACAATTCACCTTTAATAAAAAAATAAATAAACTTGTATCGAGCCATTTGGAGAACATTTTTTTCACCAAAATCCTTAAAAGATTAACTTGAAAGTTAAATTATGTAAATAAAATCCGAAAAAAAAACAATGTTTTTCAAAACCATAAATTTTGGTCTCAATCGAAGCATCTGGAAGCAAACATTCCGAAAATGACCTTAAAACGCTGTAAAAAGATTCTAAAGGTTCGAAAAACGCGTTTGAAATTGAAGGTTTAAGTTGACTCCAAGATGGCCGACAAACTCCCAGCTTCAAACTCGTTTTTCTACCCCGTAGGATAGTTTTACAGCATTTTTAACACCATATTCGCAACCCAGGCTTAGAGGCGCTTCGAATGTTTCAAAAATGGAGCAATTTAGAAGAAAAAGAATTTCACCAAAACTCCAAAAAATAGGCCTTACCTGCGAATAAGAAAATTCTAGGCCAGTAATGGAGAACATAATTTCTCCGAAAGTTATGATGACGTACTGAGGTATCTGGTTAAACATGTTGATGTTATTCGCCGCAACTTCGAGATGACTTTTCAGAAAAATTCTGCAAATGTTCACGCATTGGTCAAACAAGAAGCAAATATTAAAATTTCTGTAAATCGTCACATTTGCATATTGACCACCGTTTCTCGGATGAATTATTCGGCCAGTCCGAACTAATTCACCGTCCGTTCCGTTCGGCAAATGTAAATAACATCTGAAATTGCAAACCAATGTTATTCGGGGTTCCCCCAGAAATTTCATTTCCAACTTTCCTGACTTTTCCAGATTTAAAAAAAAATTCCCCTGAATGATGACAATGTCTAAAATTGTTATCCACGATTTTGCTAAATCGACACGAGACAATATTTTGCAAAATTTTCTAAGGACAATTTTGAAAAATTTTTAAAAAAATAAGCATGAACAAATTTGAAAATTCGTACTCGGAAAATGTAGAAAGTTTTGCAAAAGGTTGGGAATCTTGCAAAGTTGTATTACGCGAAGAGCTTGAAAATTTCGTAAATTGTATACGGAAATCGTTGAAAATGTTGCAAATTTGTACTTGGAAAACGTCAAAATTTTTGCAAATTTGAACTCGGAAAACGTGGAAAATATTTGAAATCGTGCTAGGAAAATGTGGAAAAAATTGCAAATTCGTGCTTGGATTACGTGGAGAATTTAGAATTTTCCCTGAGTACAAATTTTTACAATTTTCCCCCAGTACAAATTATCCTTATTTTTCCCCCGAGTAAAAAATTTCACAGTAATCCCTGAGCACACTCAAGAAAAAATATTTGTTTTCGGAAAAGTGTTTTGTGGTGGCAAAATTTTTTGTAAAAACATGAAAAATTTTGGAAATTTGAACTCGGAAAGACTTGGAAGATTTGGCAAATTTGAACTCGAAAAGACTTGGAAAACTTTGAAAATTTGAACTCGGGAAAACTTGGAAAATTGTGCAAATTTGAACTCGGGAAAACTTAAAAATTGTGGAAATTTAAACTCGGGAAAACTTGGAAAACTGCAAATTTGAACTCGGGGAAACTTGAAATACTTTGCAAATTTGAACTCGGGAAAACTTGGAAAACTTTGCAAATTTGAACTCGGGGAAACTTAAAATACTTTGCAAATTTGAACTCGGGAAAACTTGGAAAATTTTGCAAATTTGAACTCGGGAAAACTTGGAAAATTTTACAAATTTGAACTCGGGAAAACGTGGAAAATTTTGCAAATTTGGAGGGGGAAAACTATTTTTTTAAGGGAGAAAATTACGTTTTTAAGGAGGGAGGGGAGAGAAAATCAATATTTTTGGTGAGGACAATTGTTTTTTAGGGTGAAAATAGATTTATTTGGTGTGAAATAATAATCGAAAAACGGCTGGAAATAGGCAAAAAATGATACAAACAGAAAAAGATGACACATTTTCTTATAAAGTTTAAAATTCATTTTTCTTCTACTTGCACTCGATTTTCGGAATCAGCGTGGCGAGACACTTTGAATTCATTAATAACACCAAAATCGAACTATTCGGAAAACATTTTTTTTGTGAACAAAATGAGAAAAAAAAAATCACAATTTTTTTTCGCCTATTAATGAATTTTTATGTCAATCGATGAGAAATGACGCGAGGATTCCAGAAAACGCATTAAAAAGGTAAAAAAACTGAATGGAAATGGGCAAAAAATGACAATAAAAAAACGCTGTCATGACGCAAAACAAACCAAAAAGAACTTGAGTTTTACAAAAATTAAGAAATACATTCCATAGTCCTAAAACACTAAGGTCATGCTTTTTCTTGTACATGTATAGTTCGATAACCAACATACCGAAATTTACATACATTACATTTACATTTCAGAATTACACACTGAACGAAACATCATTGAAATTGGAAAATTTGTGCCGCACCTCATCAAAAGCATGGTCTGAGCAGATGCATCATTAATTTATGCGGGTGCAATTAGTTTTTTTTTCTTAATTAGAATTAACGCGAAAAATGCTAATTTGACGTTAAAATTACTACCACTTGCCCGGGTTCCACAGGCCCGCAACGCGCGTTTTTAATTAAGTGGCGAAATTGATTTCATATATTCTACTTCGACTTACATTCACTTTCTTCCGTCTTCTTAATTACGGAAAAATGGATAAAAAACAATCAACAACAAGCAAGTGTAGACCACCAGCGTCTCAATTGGGAAGTAATTATCGTCTTATGTCACTCAATCCGTTGCAGTCCACATGGAGCCCATTTACCTTTTTAAAAGACAGCTTTTTCAGGAACACGCAATCTTCATTTTCGGAATTAAGAGAGGCGCATTAAAAGACTGGCGTGTACCTAATAAGCCGTTTTTTGCAGAATGTTACATTTTTATTTAATTGGCGATGGAAATCAATAGGCTTATCGGCTTTTTTCCCCATCTTGATGTCGTGTTCTGTTAGTTTAATCTTCTGGGGAATTTGTTTGGAAATGAAAAAGATGCATATTCACTTATGAATATTGCATGTACCGGCGTTAATCAAAATAAATATGCAAGATGTGCGTTCATGAGGTCAACTAGTAATTGGTCTTCGAGAAATTAACGCTCAGCGAATTGGCATAATTTTGATCCAGGAAGGATGTACATTACTACAAAATTAGTCGCAGGTTTCGTTTCGCGATTATTTTTTGGAAACGTACATTCTAAAAAAATATTTGATTTCCTCAAGTATGGCCCGAAATAATATAAATGTGCACTGTACGTTGCCAAAATGACTAATTTCTAGGTTCCTTTTGTTTCCTTGCATAATTTCAGGAAAATGTTCAAAAGAAACTCGTGAAAAACTCACTTTGAGAACATTTTTTCAGGTAATTTTTTAAAACTTTGGATTTTGACTGAAATTTTCTTCTACAGAATGACTCGATTTTTCGTTTTCTGTAGTAGTTCTGACGTGTATAGTTCTTGCGCTGAAAAAATAAACGAAAAGGGAGTATAATTGATTCAAAATCCAAAACTGACGTTGAAATTTTCTTGCACTTTTAGTTTCTTAAACTAGACTTTCTTCTCTCTCAAAAACTTCGTTCTAGGCATTTTTTTTTTTCGAAAAAAATAATACAAGAGGAAAAAAAATGACTTTTTCAAAATATTTAGACTCGTTTTGACGTATAAAGTGGGGAAAAAAACTTAATTGTGTTTAAATTTTCTGAAAATACCACCCCATTTTTTCACATGAAAAGCGCATTTTACTCGGTCTTTACATTGTTTTTCGAGTTATGCGCGTTACAACGCAAGAAACAAAAAAATATACAAACAAAAAAAACTCCAGGGTGGCAAACGATTTCTAAGATTCAATATTTCGGACTTTTTTAGATTCAATGTTAGAACTTTTTAGGACTTCACATTTATGATAACTCAAAAATACAAGTCAATGTCCACCAGAAATTTCCTTTTCAATTTCCCTGACTTTTCCAGGTTTTAAAAAAATTTCCCTGACCAATGACAATGTGAAAAATTGACATATTTTGCAAAAACGACAGTATATATATATTTTTAAAAATTTATTAAAGAAAATTTTGAAAATTCATGCAATTTTTTTTAAAAATGTAACAATTTTGTAATCGGAAAATGTTGAAAATTGGTGCTCGGAAAACGTGTGGAAAATTTGCAAATTTGTCCTCGGAAAATGTGGAAAATTTTGCAAATTTTTAATCGGAAAACCTAGAGAACTTTGAAAATTTGTTCATGGAAAACGTGGATAATTTTACAAATTTGTACTCAGAAAACGTGGAAAATTTTGCAAATTTGTATACAGAAAACGTGGAAAATTTTGCAAATTTGTATACAGAAAACGTGGGAAATGTTGCAAATTCGTACTCGGAAAACGTGGAAAAGTTTGCAAATTTGTTCACGGAAAACGTGGAAAATTTTGCAAATTTCTACTCGGAAAATGGGCCCTGAGCTAATTAACCATGTAGAAATACATGCATTAATTTGGATCGCCATGACTGCGTTGAATTTCCCTCACTTTTACAAAATAATTCATTCTTCCCTGACTTTTCCAGACATTTTCAAGCTAGATGCAGTGCTGTCAAACTATACTTGAACTGAGCTAGAATCAGCTAATATTGTTATAATGCACTTGCACTAAGATAAAGGCAGTGCTGTCAAAGAACATTTATAATAATTGGTAACAATTCCTCGATTGTTCGGAGGGTATTTAGGACTTTTAGGACTTGTTTGCCACCCTGCTACTCGTTTTAAAAAAAAATTTCAAGCAGGTAGATCCTATACATATCACTTTATAAGCAATACTACTTACTGGTCTATCTTGTTGAAACCTAACATTGCATACTCCTGTTTAATACTAAAACTAAAAGCAAGAACTAAACTACATGTAGTACAAGTACATTTTTAGAACGTTCCCGATGATTCTTTTTAAATTCATGAAATAACGCAATTTTAAGATATCGATACTGCATTCCAACTGACATAGACGTTCAAATGGTTGGTTGGTTGTTGGTTTTTGACTTTGGCCTATTTCTGTACAAGAGGGCTAAACACCAAGGCTAGGGGATGTTCCAGCGTCACTTACTATAAAAGATAAGCTCAGCCGTGGTCTGTTTTTCGTTTTTAAACTTTGAAGGCATTTCAGGAGCAGAAATGTTGGAAATGTAATGTCCAAACGTTCTGCCTATGACAGGGTTGCTACAGAAATTAGACGTGTAATTTCCCATGACCAGACTGTACTATTTTTAAGGATAAATATTTCCATTTTTCCTACCGGTTTATTATAATTTTTTTCATTTCCTTGTAAAACAAGTATTTAAAACACTCAGAATGAATTTTAAGAGTAAAATTGAAGAAATCAGGTTCAACCATAGTTCTTGCGAATTTGTCCTCGGGAAAACGTGAACAAATTGCCAAATTTGAAATCGTGAAAACGTTGAAAATTTTGGAAATTTATATTCCGGAAATTTGTAGACTGATCTGGATAACTCTAGGATATATTTAAAATGACGCCATGCTGCACCCTCAAACGTTAGAAAAGACAATTAAAATGATACTATTCTTTTTTGGAATTTCCATGAATTCAAGGTCTGAAACTTAAATGTGTTTTCAGGAAAACGTGGAAATTTTTAAAAAACAATAGCATCAATTTGAACGATTTTACCGACAAGAACCATTTCACCCCTTCATGCCCTATCCCCGCCCTTTGTTCATGACCCAGAAAGGGTACGTTGGGTGATTAAAAAATTTCCCACTTGCTGAAATATCACAAAATGTTCAAAAATCTTGGGCAACCCGTGCAGCTGCATGCATTGAACTTCAAAGAAATGGAGAAAGTAATTTTGATACCCCGCTTTTTGATCCACTGCCTTTACTACTAATTTCTCAGAATTTCCCTGACAAATCGCTTAAATCAGTAAAGTTCAGATATGTACAGACAACCATGAAAGATGCCCACAGAAAATTCCCGATTTTAATTTTTTCCATTATTAAACTTCACATGCAATCTTCACGAAATACACCACTACAAAGGGTATTTGGGCACCATGGATTTTATTTCCTGCTTATAGTCGTCACGTAGTACACAAGTTTTGGTTTGCACTTAAAAGGACAACATGCGTTGCTACTTAATAATCCAGTCGGCTAGAGGAACAATCATAATTTGGCTGTCGACAAGCACAAACAAAAAAAACCGGAATTAAAGTAAACAACGCGAGAGTAATTATTGTCAAAGTGATCTATTTGTCAGCTCTAATAATGAATTAACGCAAATTGCAGGAAATTATTGATCCGACATAAAACAAAGCAGGTGTTGATAGCAAAAACAGAAGCAGAAATACCTTAGAAAAAAAAATATCGTGGTCCACTACAAAATACCCAATATGTCATTTCTAGGATAAACTGTGGCTAGTAATGCACCAAGGGTGATCTCGACCTGAAAATAAAGCCATCCTTATATTAATAAATGACCACAGGTGTAATATAACACGCCTGGACGTGTACAATAAGCCCCGCCCATTACGTCCTGATTTTAGTCCCATAGCCGAGCATTTTATTAGGGAATAATGTACAGTACATGTATATAAAAAGTTAAGTAGATCGCATTCAACCCGATGATGATTTTGAATGTTATTACCCACAATGGGTGAACTTTATCAGGACACTTTGGTTTCCTAACGCTAATTTCCTGAATCTTTTAATTTTTAAAACGTTTCACAGGGTTCTCCAGAAATTTCATATTCAACTTGCCAGAATTTTCCAGGTTTTTAAACAAATTTCCCTGACCAGCAACAAAATTGACATATGCTGACCTTATCCACGATTTTGTAAATCGTGTTTTGCATCGATTTCTGCAAAATATTATGATGTAAATTTGACAAAGTTTCAAAATTAACAAAGGAAAATTTTTAACGTTTTGAAACCAATACGTGAAAACAAGGCTATTTTGCCTAATCAAAATAGATCAATTGCGTTTCGGCAATATTGGTTCATTTCAAACGTTCACAAATATTATGAACACTATTTTGACGTTGATAGTTGCAACGAAATTTTATGTGAAATTTCACCTAATTTTCAAGTAATAAACATTTTTTCGTTATAGTTTGAATTCGTTAATTGAAGGTCACGGTGAATTAATTAGGCAATTACTTTCCCCCCCCCCCCCCTAGTGGCGTAGTTTTAGGTTTTCCATGGGGAGGGGGGTTCAAATGTCAATCGAGGTACCAACTTAATGCCCTCCAAACCTGTGGCATTAGCGGCCCTGGGGTTCTTAATGCCCCCAGGCAAGATTAATTTTAGTATATTCAAAATTAGCATGACAATTTTTTTTTGAAAATTGTACAAATTTGTATTCACAAAACATTGTAAATTTCAAAAGTTTGTACTCGCTGAATTTCCCTGACTTTTTCAAAATAAACCATTCTTCCCTGACTTTTCCAGGTCATTTTCAAGTTCCCTGACTTTATCAGGTTTTCCAGGTCTGGGGGACCCTGCAGTTGAAAATTTTACAAATTTGTGCTCGTAAACTGTTGGAAATTTCGCAAATTTGTCCTAGGGAACTGTTGAAAATTTTGCAAATTTGTTCTCGGGAAAACGCGGAGAATTTTGTAAACTTTTAACGCAGGAAAACGTTGAAAATTTTGCAAATTTGCACTCGGGGAAAACGTGAAAAATTTGCCCTCGGAAAAACGTAGAAAATTTTGAAAATTTTGCTAATTTGTACTCGGGAAAACGTGGCAAGTTTGTCCTCCGAAATTAAAATTATTGCGAATTTTTCCTTGATAAAACATGGAAAAGTTTGAAAATTTGTACTTGGGAAAAATTGGGAAATTTACTCTCGGGAAAACGTGGAAAATGTTGCAAATTTGTCCTCGGAAAAACGTGGAAAATGTTGAAAGTTTGTCCTCTGAAAACTTGGATAATTTTGCAAATTTATATTCGGGGAAACGTGTCAAACTTGTCCTCCGAAATTGAAATTATTGCGAATTTGTCTTTGGGAAATGTGGAAAATTTTGAAAAGTTGTCCTTGTGAAAACGTGTAAAATTTTGTAGGTTTATCCTCGAGAAAAATGACCATTTTGCAAACGGACCCTGAACTAACCACGAACAAGTAGAAGCATTAATTTTGGATTAGGATTTGGGACAGCATCTATACGTTGAATTTCCGTGACTTTTTCAACAAAAAAGTCATATTCCCTAACATTTACCGGCCTGTTTCAATTTCCTGACTTTTTCCAGGTCTGGGGAACCCTATACATTCCGAAGATTTTATCTCAATTAAAACTTCATTATTCAGGTAACATAACGGTGGAAACGTGTTCTTTATGATTTAATCTAATAAATGGGGAAAACATTTCAGGAGAAAAGACTTAAATATATCAAATGGCTTCGTTGAAAACCAAAAATATGAAATTTTATGGCTCTTAGTACAGCTAGCGCCACGCATTGACAATTTTCTAAAACTTTTGTTGTTTTTGTTTTTCGTAAAGTATTAACGAAATTATTTTGTTAATATTTATTTTGTCTTTCAGTTCACTTCAAAGTTGGCAAATGGGCTCTGAGTTAAACACACAGAAGCATACAATTGTACATTTTGGATTATGACAACATAAAAAAGTTACATTTCCTGAGTTTTTCAAAATAAGTCATTTGTCCCTGACTTTTCCGGTCACTTTCAAGTTCCCTGACTTTTCCAGGACTGGGGGAACGCTGTTTAACTTTCACATTTAATTTTTTTTAATAAAAAGTTATAACAAGAATCAAAAATCAACTAATAAAGAATTTTGCACTTCATTTTAGAGCATTCGATTTTGGATTCTTTGAAAGTATCCTTCCTTATTTTTCTCGTAATATTATAACGTATAATTCGTATACAGTAATTATATTGCAGTTATAACAGATATGTCATTAGCAAAAAAACGAATTTTTCCAAATAATTCCAAATCGAATGATAATGGCCATTTCGATGGAAATCGATAATCGATCTAGTTAAACATCTATACATTTATGTCATTCCAATTATTGTCATACGACATATATGTAAAACGCATTATTTAATATGTCAAATTCGCTAGACTAACATGAGATAAAGACGCTGGTGTAATTTGAAATTTTGTTTAAGAAATCTGAGAAATTCTTGTCGTTCTCCACAATCAATTTTGCAAGCAAATTAACGCAACAGAACAGTGCCTTGATCAGTTTTTAGACTTACTTTTAGCAATCATTATGGGATAACGCAGTCTGTAACATGGAGTTATTATACTTTACAGATTACAGTGCACATAGTTCTAACATGAATTTGTAATTTTGCATATGATTACATTCGAAACATGATGTTAAACTGGAATAAAATATAAATTGTCGTACAAACACGAAAATACTTTGTTTCGTGCTTCTTGAACCCTAACTGGAAAACTAATCACTACTTCAAGCATTAAAATGAAACTTTTACCAATTCCATGATATTGCAAAAGGAGGCAGCTTTCGTTCCAAGTTACGAACTAAAATTACACATTCTCTTCCAGGGAACGGGGAATTTTCCCAAAATGGTTGGTTCTCAAACCTTCCAAGTTGGTAAGAGGAAGAGAGAGAAAATTGCCTCTACAACCGAAGTTGACAAAACTCCCATCAAAATGACTTTGATTTCCTAATGATGTCAACTAACAGAAAATGTTTGTATAGGTGGTGATTTTCTTTGTAATTCAGTCATAAAAAAGTGAGTGCAAATTGCATTTTTCGTTTTCTTAATGTCATTCCCATAGCACGAAAAAAGAAATAGTTTGAACAAAAAAATTTCTGTGATATTTTCATTTTCATCAGGAAATTTCCTAAAATTTCCCAAATTTGGATTAAGGTTGAATGCAACCTACTCGACTATTGATTTAAACTACATGTATATTATAAGTGACCAATTTCAATGTCCTTTACTTGGACTTTTTATATGAGAAAACATTTATCTCTCAAAGTCAAACGGTTGGTGAGTATTCCTCAACATTTCTCAATCCTTGATTTCAAAAATATCCCTATTATTGGTTTACTTTTTAATGCATACTGTATATACTATTTGGGCTCAGCATTGAATGAGCAAAACCTGCACATTTTTTACAAAATGGAGCGAGCAACAGGATAAAACAAGAAAAGCCATCTATCATTGGCTGAAGGGATTGTTGTTGGTAAAATACAATCATCAATTAGCTAAAATGTACCAGCCAGATTGCACCACTCACCTTTTTCGACTTTTTCGCCCACTAGCACCACGCTTTGGACTTTCATTTCCACTGTTGCCACTGCTGCTCTCACTTCCCGAATGCGCAGAAGGTTCAGCACTTTGGCTTCGAGATCTAGATCTCGAATTGGAATCCGAATCACTGGAAAGGCTATTGCTGCGACTTGAGCTATAGCTTCGACTTCTTCCACGTCTCGAATCACTTGGAGATCGTTCTCCTCCTCCAGAGTCCTGTCTGCGATGCCGCCTTTCACGCTCCCTATACACAAAGAGCAAAAAAAATTAGAAGAAAAAAACAACATTCATGACTTGATTCTCAACTACCACGCAATTGTTTTTTTTTAGACTAGTTTCTACATCTTTTGTGGATTCTGTAATCTTTCTATGTTCAACGGATAGTTTGACGCAATTACTGTACTTCTGTGGCGACCACGTGGTGACCACGTGGCGACCACGGACAGACTTCGTGGTCGGCCTGCAGCCACAAGCCAGAGCG
>JAQGAO010006243.1:0-12541 GCA_034697705.1 Ommatoiulus sabulosus
CGTCCTTTGTGAATGGCCCCTAACGCCCGTAACGCCCTGCTTATCGTGTCTACGCTACGTTTAAATGATCGACGGTTAAAAATGTCCCTGCACGCATGCGCATAACAGCGGTCACGTGACGATAAGGTTACCTTATCTATTAAGGTAGCTTTGCTAAATCTCTCTAATATTGATTTAATTGCAGGTATTGTAAATATAATTAGGCTACACAAATGATTGAAAATGAGACAATAATCAAACAGAGTCCAGTGCTGGACTCTTACAAATGGATGTTAAATTGCAAAAGATGAATACAGTAAAACCTGAGTTATACGTATAGGCCTACTAATTGGGATCAGAAGTGGTTCATATAATCGAAATGTTCAGATAATCGAGGTTTGAAATTCCGACCGATAGAAAACCAATTTTTTTTAAAAAAAAATAGGAAACGAGTCAATTAAGTATTGAAAGTTATTTTATCACATTACATGTACATGTTAATCACTTTTGTTTGGCAGGTTTGAAAAAATCATGAATCTTTTTCTGTTTCACCGTTTCTCTGTTTCATTTTTTTTAGTTGAAATTGCTGGACTACTGCTACGAGCAGGCCTCAAACGAGGTACCTACATGTACATCCGCACAAGGGTAAAGGTCAACAAAAATCACGATATTTGACGGGCGATGAAAGAGTTAATTCACTCTCCAAAAATACGGTTGTGAGATGGCTAATATATTCAATTCTACCTAGGTAGTTTCAAATACTGCAGTTTGATTTACTTAATCCCTTTTATAACTGTACCATCTTGCTAAATATTCGTAAGTTCTCAATTTTTAAGGGGGCCTATTGACCCTAGATGAGGGTCGTTCCAAAAATCGACGTCCTTTCATGCAATGTCAAAATTTCAAGCACGTCCAGTTTTCTATAAAAACAACCAAATAAATAAATAAACGTTTCAGCCAAATCGGCCACTTACTCTTTTTGACAAAGGATGGTTAGTTTAACCTGTAATGCTCCCGCCATGGCTTGTTCGGAAAATACAGGCGAGGGACACTCCTGAATTTTGTTCAAGCGGCCATTAATTGTTATCTAGTCATTCCGTTCCATTACTTAGCAACAGAAGGAATGACTCGTCAATAACAATTGGCGTTAGTGCAAAATTCCAACACGTCCCTCGCCTGTAGTTTCTGAACGAGACATGGCGGGAGCATTGGAGGTTTAACTAACTATCCTATGTCAAAAAGAGTAAGTCACCGATTTGGCTGAAATGTTTATTTATTAATTTGGTTGTTTTTTAGAAAACTGGACGTGTTTGAAATTTTAACATTGCAAGGAAGGACGTCGATTTTTGGAACGGCCAACCTTGGGGGCGGGAAGAGGTGCAAATCGCAATAGGAGTACCCCTTAAGGAATTGTAAGGATAACACAACGCTAATACTTATTTCGGTTATCGCTGAGATTCCAGGCCCACAGGTTGTTCTGAAGAGGATGTTCCGAATAATTTTTTATTTAAACTGTATTTTCAGCTACAATAGGAATACTTGGATAGTCAATATTGTATATAAAAGTTTAAGTTTAAACTCCCTGACTTTTCTCCAGGCCTTAGAGATCGAATAGTCAGTGTCTGTAATATACTAAGCAAGGGCTTGTGGTTGACCAATTTCCCTGGTTCTAGGGGCTTATAGGCCTACATGTTTGGGAAAATAGAGATGACCACACCAATGTCCAATCAGAACCGAGTATTGATATGGCGACCTCTGTATTGATCCCTACTAATTGTTACCATTACTGGAAACAATTAGTTGCCAGAATTGGTAACCACAAGAAAATGACATGGTTCATGGAAATATTAAAAACAAAAAAAGGAAAACACAGCTGATAGAATTAAATTTCACAGCTGACGATATGGCTGTCTCCACGTGTCTGAACAGCTGGCCTCCCCTATGGTAGGGTCGATCAGAAAGACCTAAGAAACAATACAGTTAAATACGCCATAGTAGTAATAATATGCATATCAATCGTGAGCAACAGTGTGAGGTAAAAATGGTTACGATCTTTGGAGTATAGCTTTCACAAATTAAAATCTCAAAAAATTCGAAGTAGGCGATCCGTCGCGAGTATGCGAGGGTAAAATATTTACACGCAAATTCAATATCATGAGGTAAATAGTGTTTTTTAAAAAGGATCAACGCAGGTATCATTGACCAGCGCACGAGATCAGCATCTTGTGTCTAGGCGTTAGGCGGAATCTTAGGAGTAAACTGGGCAAGGTGAATTTTGACACAAGGGAATCTTGAAAATTCTGGATATATTTAAGAGAGGCAAGTCGCTTGTAATTCAAAGAAAGATCACTTCATTAAACATTCCGCCTTGCGCTACAGAAGGGGAGTCCAAATGAAACACCCAAGTAATATTGACGCTGACCACCTTGGTCGGGATCCCAAAATTAGAGTGCTCGTTAACATTTGTTCTTCTTTTTTTATGTGCTCCACAGGTGACCTCCTCCATCAACCTTTTCTGATAAATCCCCATCGGTGGATGGCTTTTTCTTTCTTCCGTTGGGTTTTGCTGGCTCATTGGGGATGGCAGACAGCTAGGCTGTATGGCGGGCAATTAGGCCTGGTGGAGGACCCCGTAGGAAGATATGAGGCTTGGATGCTATTGTTACAGTGGGTGAAAATGCAAATACAGTTGCAACGTTGAGGTTGTAGACCAGATTGCTGGATTCCGGAGTCGTGGTTGGTGCGAGACTGCTGGCTTCTGCTGCTGCTGGTCCTTTTATACGATTCTCTTGGATCCTGGTGAACGTGGCTCCCTCTGCTGGTTTGGGCCTCCTTAATGTCTTTTACGGGTCTGCTGAGTGGTGACGTAAGCCTTGGTCCTTGCTTCCTGGATCTCCTTTGGATCTAACATGTGTTGGTTGACATCAGGATCGTTACACTTCCCAGATGGAAGGATGTTGCTGTGGGAACTCCTTAAAGCTCCTGGATAGCATAGGCGAAACCTCTGGACTGCGGCAGACTTCTGAAAAAGTGATAAGTCGCAGTTCTCTTTCTTTTTTTTTGGTTTTTGTTTGTTATGGTTTGATTTGGTTTATTTTATTTATTTTTCTAACATTCTTTGGTTGACAGCTGCGGGGCTGGGATACAATTTGCGGGGGAATGTTTTAGGTAGGGAGAGAGTTGTTGCGGCGAATTCTGGATTACTTGTACCTTGTTGATGAGAGCCGCTGTAGCATAATCTGATATATTGCTGTATCGGATCAGTTATTTCTTTGGGGTGGAATGGCTGTAGCTTGTGCTTGTTCAGCGAAATCCTACGTGCTAAGGAAATGGGGTACGTTCCATCCCAATAACAAGCACATTTTGACCAATTTCTGCTAACATCAATGCAGTAGTAGCAGGCTTCCTACCCATTTTCAGGAGACTTGTGAGTCGATAGCTCTTTCCAAAATTTGTAATCCGGGTCTGTGTGAATTGGTAGGATGTATGTTTCTTGGTGCTAGTTCATGTACTGGAAGTACTGCTTGATGAGTTGTGGTTTGTTGGACATGCTGGCCAGGGGTCCAATGAACCTTTGCTTCCACTGTAACATGGTGCCGGATACCGATAACCTCATCTTGAAAACCTCTCTGGTTTGGTCTTGTGGTGACACGCGGGTTGTCTTAGGAACCTGGGAGTTCCGCGGTGGATGTCGATGCTGGCGGTGTAGTTGCCCTTGTGACCGTGGTGGATGTTTCAGGGCTTTGAGTATTTCCCTGACTTTTTCAAAATCAATCATTCTTTCCTGACTTTTCCAGATGATTTTCAAGTTCCTTGACTTTTCCAGGTTTTCCAGCTCTGGGGGAGCCCTGTAAATCAAGGGCAAGATAATTAAGGGGGATTCTTTGTGCCGGCATGTTGTACCTTTCACATTGTCCCAAGTGTAATGTTGTTGTTGGTTTGACCATATTGATTCTTTTTGCTTTAATGTTATAGCATGGGTTTTTATTAGTGTTTAGCTCTTGTGTTAGGATAATTAGACAGGCTTATTAGTTTGACCCAATACCCCTCTATTGCGGATTTCGTGCATTTTTTGTTGGGAAATCCCCCGGAATGAACCGTTTAAATCGTATGCGTCCATCTGATCAATACAGTAATTAGTCCTCGAGAGTACCCCAAATTTTAGAAGTGCAACCCAATACACCTTATGCTACCAGAGAACTTCTTCACTAACTAAACATCCCTAATGTGTTATCAGGCACCTTATTGAGGAGGGGCAGGTAACATTACAGGCAATAAAGGCAATTTGATTCAAATATTTCATAAATCAAACATTCTTTATTATAGATATAGTGATAATGACATTTAATAATAATCTGTTAAAATGATTCACTTTGGGCATCTATTGCTTAATTCGTTTGCATATTGTGTATTTTTTTGGTGGCTTTCTTCGTGTGTGCAGGCAAAACCTTTATAAACAAGTGAATTTTCTCATTTGTATATGGTAGTTCTTTTCTATTTTGGCTTAGACAAGAGACAACCGCTTCCTCTGTTTTCCCCGTCAGGATGACTTATTATATTTCTTCTCTTAGTGACAATTTCCATAAACTGCACATGTTCATCAAAAGTGCATCCTAGATCCTTCATTTCTTTCTTCAGGTTCTCCATCGCAGTTTGTTCTGCTTTTTTCATCTTATTTCCATCTTTGTAGACCAAAATTTTTTTTAATGTATCCACTGTTGTCCTAGTATCTTTTAATAATACTCTGTCCAACAGATTAAAGTTCAGGTGTTTTAGGCGTTTAGCAAAATAAACTTCCAGTTTTTCTACCTCACTCAATGCGAAGATTTCACCAAGAATGTTATAATTTTTATTTTTTGCGTGAAGAGGTGGATAAGGGAAATCTGGATGCCTTGAAACAACGGGGCCTTTTAAGAATTTTTTGGCAAAATGAAACATCGCCTAAAATATCTGAAAAAAAATAATAAACATTTTTAACAGATTTCCAGCCAGTCGATAACTTAACTAACGTAGTTTTTTTTTATTTAATTGCGTTAGAAAATCATCCAAAAAAAATTATTGTTATGCAATAATCATTACTTTTTTATCAATAACTTTATCAAGTAAAAATAGTGTTATTAATTCACATTTTTCTACTCTTCCTTTTTGACGAAAGAAATGATGTAATTTTTCCGTTGATAATGACATCCTTTTGTCTGAATATTCATTTGTAGAATGTAAAAGAACTTTGGCTCGTGCTCTTGTTCCATGGAATAAAATGGATATTTGTAAAAACTAAAAGAACTCTCAAACAAGCTCGCGTTCTGTGTCATGTTCCATAGAATAGAATGAACTTTTGTCTGCAGACCTAGCACATGGATGACCTTGAACGCGACATTCAAGGTCACATGGAATATGGTCCCACATTTCTGGGAAACCTGGAAAACCTGGGATTGTCAGGGGATTTTAGGAAGATGTTTGAAAAGTCAGGGGATTTTTTACCCACTAAAACAAAAACGAAAAAAATATAATTTTAGGCAAAGTTCAGGAGCTTAATGAAAAGAAACAAAAGTTATTGGAAGATGCAGCCAAAGAATCTCGTGCAATTGATATGGAAATTGATGAGCTAAAAAATTCCCAATAATGGTAGGTTAGTTTATTTTAATGACTTTGTCTAAATGCAATATAGATTCTGGGAAACCTGGGAAAGTCAGGGGATTTTTATTTGCAATATGTGTGGGAACCCTGTCTTTGTATCTGTTACCATTTTAAAGTTTTTTTTCTTCTTCTAGGAAGTGACTTTAGGAATCACCCCGTATAAACAATAATTAATCAGGGTACCTCTAGATCTGGAAAAGTCAGGGAACTTGAAAATGTCTGGAAAAGTCAGGGAGTGCTCAGGGAAGAATGGCTTGTTTCGAAAAAGTTAGGGAAATTCCACGTATTCATGTTGTTGCAATCCCCGTTTCCGAGTAAAAATTTTCAAACATTTTCCGCGTTTTAGGAGAACAAAATTTAAAAATTTCTTAAGTTTTGCAAGGATAAAATTGAAACATTTCACTACTTTTTCTGAGGAAAAATTTGCAAATTTCTTCACGTTTTTAGAGTACAATTTTGCAAAATTGTCTACATCCTGGAAAGATCAGGAAAAAGTCAGGGAAGGTGAAAAGGAAATTTCTCTGGGACCCTGTAAATGTAATATTGTGCACATATACTGTAAATATAGCATACATAATGTGAAACTTAAATCCACATTTATGAAAATGGGGGACGGGTGTATGTAGTGTATGTGTAACTTCTGTGGGAGGGAGAGGGACCATTATTGTCTACCAATGTCTACTTAGGGGAGGTGAGGGGAGTTAAAAAGTGGTTAAAAGTGTTTACGTAAATTAGGGATGGCCACCAACATAACATTCTAACATCAACATCAAGTACTCGAAATATGTGTAGAAATATGTTAAATGCGGGAAATTCAACAAATTTAAGAAATTAGGATGACTTACAAAAAAGCGTGTAACTCTGGCCGACGAGTTTTGCTCAAAAATGCTCGTTGTCTTAGCAAGTCTGAACAATTTTGCGGGTTTGTTAAACCGTTGTTTTTCTGGATTTTTTCCTTCCGGGTCCACGTCATTCATTCCGCGAAGGCTAGATTATATGGGATAAAAATTAATTTTACTTTTGTAAATGCCTGAAATGAAGTATATCAAAAAATATTAAGACAACTTACGCTGCCTTAAACTGTGCAGAGTGCAGTATGAAGTCCCCGACAGATTTTAATATCATAGCTGCTGAAGCCCTTACATCCAATTTTATCAACTCGATAATTTTGTGGTAATTTTTTGTTTCGCAGGTCCCATAAAGCAGATCTGGCCGCTTCCTCCTGTTGTATAGGTGCTGCGGCGCAGGCCCAGGGAGAGGGGGGTGAGTTGGAGCATTGGTCTCGGACATGGGGTAGAACATTTGATGACGAGGCAGCAATGATGATTAGAACAGAATGTGGGCAAAACTTTGTAAATGCGAGAACTTCAAAACTTTAGAAAAAAAGTTAGAGATGACTCACAAGTAAGCCACTAACTCCTCTGAAAGATCATTAATAAATTGTATCATAAGTTTTAAGCCATCAAAAATGTGTGTGCTAGCCGGAAATTTTAAGGCTGTTGCAATTGCATTGAATTACTTTGTTTCTGCTTGTATGTGTAGATCATGGGGAATATAAAATATGATTTTACTTTTGCAAATGCAGAAACTTAACAACTTTATAAAAAACATTGGGATAACTTATGCGGCCTTCAAATACGTAGAAGTTTTGCTGATAGTCACCCACACATCTTAAATTTTTTAAACAGGACATATTCTGCGCTAACGTCATTAATTCTGCTATTTCATGACTTGTTTCTCTAAGGCTCCAACATCTTGCTCTTGCAGCCTCTTCCGATTCTGAAGTTTTCGAAGCAGCAGCTTTTTGAAGCTTTTTTAACATTAGCTTTGCAAGCAGCAGCATCATCTGTTGATTCTTTTTTAGCAGCAGCAGCATCAGCATCTTTGGTTGACACCGATGCAGCTACGATTATGCAGAATTCTCCCCCACACATCTACAGTCATTGCTAGACATCAGCTGCTAGGATACTCCCTATGTTGTTGGATGATAAACAAGCATTTGAGGACCCTGTCTTACCCAATCATTTTGGTGGTGCCATTCCTGTAATGGAGAAGATGCATATGTTTAATGAGGGTGTCTGACATCTCTTGCAATCCATCACCACAAACAAGTCCATGGGTCCAGATGGCGTCGCACCAGTAGTCCTCAAGGAGCTTGCACCAGTTGTCAGTCTATTCTTCACTTTTCCTTTTCCAGCAATCTATTGACCTTTGTGAACTCTCTGATGATTGGAAGACAGCAAGCATTTGCCTAATTTTCAAGAATGGGTGCCCTAAAAATCCCAGCAACTACCACCCTTTTTGGCTTATTTCCATTGTAAGTATGTTGCTGTTACACATCTACTCAAAAATAGTTAACTTCTTAAACCAAGAGAAACTTATTTCTGATACGCAACATGGCTCCAGGAAGGGTAGATCCTGTGAGGTGCAGCTTGCTTTGTTTGTCTGTGATATTTAGTGTTCCCTGTGCAATGGTAGGGATGTTGATGCAATATTCCTTGACTTTGCCAAGGCATTTGGCTCTGTCCACCACCAGCGTTTTCTACTCAAAATAAGTGCCATGAACATTAATCCGCTAGTCAACTCCATGGTGGCTGCTTTCCTTGCAGGACGTAGGCTGGGCGGTTGTCACCCCTGGGGTGCCTTAGGGTAGTGGTCTCGGGCCTCTTCTCTAGAAGGGGTGCTAGAAGGGTAATTATTTATGGTTTTATAGTGAGTGAAATGAGTAGATTTTAAAATGCCTTATAATATATTTTTGTGAATATCGGCTAGTACCTGATTATTTGTCTATATTTGACATTTTTCTATGAGGTCAATATTCCAAGTAGATAGTGGACTATTTGGGGGATATTTTCTGTAATAAATAGGAAGTTTGTAGTAAGTTGTAGGAATTTTTCTAGTTTATTAAATTCATCCAGTTTTTATTTAGCCACTCTAAAAAAAATTCTTAGTGGAGCATTATCTGATTTACATTGTTTCCAGAATTTAAAGGTAAAATTTAGATGTATTTTTATTGGTTTTAGGTTTCTATTATGGTTTATAATATAGTTTAGTGTGCTGAAGTCTAGATGAAATATCCTTCTGAAAAGCCTTTGTGATTGCGCTTGGATATAACATTTTGGTTCCAGGCCAAAATATCGCATTGTAGGTGATAGATGGCAGCATTATTGCATTAGTTTTATATGTGTACATATATTGTTTAATTTTTTAGGTCTAAAAGATTTTAGCATTGTTATAGCTTTAATATTTGCCTTAGATATGCAACATTTTGTGTCGGCTGAAGTTACCGTTATTTTGAAATATAATGCCGAGATATGACCATTGTCTAACAAACTCGATTTGCTCTTCACCCCAAAAGAAAGAGTTTAGTGGGGAGGTTCTTGTGCCTCGGGCAAAAATGAGAATTTTAAATTTACTTAAAGTTAAATGTTAATTGATTTATCTCAAAATGTTTACGTAGGCAGTTTATTAGTTTTTAAGTTTCTTCTATTTTTATCAATCAACATGACATCATCAGCATATAGGAGATTGGATATGAGTAAGTCCCTAATTGGGTATCTTAGCTTGGTGGGAAGGTGGGATGGTAGGTCACTAATGAATATTATAAATAGCAGTGGGCTCAGCGGGTCGCTTTGAAGCACACCGAAGAGTTTGCAGGGTGCGGAAGTACCATCCGCTGCATAGGTTACCACTGCCAGTTGGGCTTAAAATGTTGAGATATTAGTTAGTAGATTGTAAGGGAAGTAAGGTCTGCAAAAATGTAGAGGTGGCTTTGCATGGGGATTTCTTTACCTTTATAAGTGAATTTAATAGTAATATATGATCCTTTGTGCCCTTGTTAGGTTGGAAGGCAGCTTGTTCGTAAGGGATAAGTTTTTGTTAATTTGTCCATACCTTTACCCTTTTTGCAATAATAGTCATGTATAGTTTGGCCATCACTGATATTAGAGATATTGGGATCATGGAGGAGACACTCCTCCTCCATGACTGATCGGATCTATGTATGTAGTAACCTGGTGGTGTCACAAGTGCATCCGGAATGCTGTAACTGCGGGATTTTGCTATATTATGAATCACCCTTTGGCATAGCTAATTAGACTGATTGTTCGATTTTCCCATATCTTGAAAGCAGTTACAATTGATTTTTCAAGAGTGTGTTTGGCAAATTTATTTCATTGCTTAAAACGAGCAAAGAATGATAAAACGGGTCAAGAATGAACTCGTGTAAATAAAACAATTCCAGAAGACAAAAAGGTGCGCATTACGGCGCTAAAAAAAGCAAATCATCAGAGACAGGAGTTACTACGGTAAAATGGCGAAGGCGAATGACCATGGGAGACACTAATCATTTTAATCTTGGTTTTCACGACACACGAATAAAGCTCATAACGGCCAGCCAGGTTGGAGTTCAACTCACTCGCGACAAGATGATCGCTGTCCGCCAATTTATTCTTCAAATACCTCGTTTGAACCTTGGGCACAAATGTTAACAAACCGCGGCACACTGCCGCAATCTGATCCATCCTGTTGTTAACAGATAAGATCTGCAGAGACCAACTCGCAGAACGGCCGGTAGATCGGCCAATTTAGTTCTAAAAGACTGCAAGACGATTAGCACAATTTATTCATATTTACGGCGAAAGTTCAGCATATTAACGCTCTCCTTAATCAGGCACATTCTGTTTAGATCCCGTGTTAAACGTCCACTCCAACCGCACAAGTTCTCTAGTAACAGGTCACGTCAGGCGGTTGCCCCGGACCTCTGATGAGTGCCAATAAAAAAGACCCACAACTTTCAAGTAACCTCGGGTGACCCCTGTAGCATGCATTTGGACCTTATTAATTAGTATTAGAATTGTGCAAGATTAAGTAATGCTAATAAGGCGCGAAATAAATGAGCTCGAAAAAAGTTATTCATTAATAATATGTGACCTTGGCGGGTCACAATGCTAGCTGACAACCAAGTTTCTGTTATGCAGAGGCAATCTGGAGAAAACGAAGTCACATGGGCTGTTAGCAGTTCAACTTTGTTTACAATGTTGTAGGCATTAATGTAAGCAACGTTGATGTTGGACTTGGCAGTGCCCCCCTGGTGGCAGGGGTGTAGGCTGACCTTGGGCTTGTCTTTCAGGCTGCTGCTGTGTAAGCTTTAGCTGCTTTGGCAGCACCTCTTTAAATACCCCTATTGCAGTTTCAGCAGCTTTACTTCTTGCAACTTCAAATGCTGCTGCTGTGTCAGCTTTAGATGCTTCTGCAGCAGTTAAGTTTCTGTTATGCGGAAGCAATCTGCAGAAAACGAAGTCACATAGGCTTTTAGCAGTTTAACTCTGTTTACAGTGCTGCGGGAATTAATGTAAGCACTTCTTTTAATACCCCCATTGCAGTCTCAGCAGCTTTACGTCTCACCACTTCAAATGCTGCCGCGGTGTCAGCTTCAGCTTCTTCTGCAGCTGTTAAGTTTCTGTTATGATGAGGCAATCGGGAGAAAACAAAGTCACATATTCTGTTAGCAGTTCAACTTTGTTTACAATGCTGCCGACATTAATGTATGCAAGGTTGACGTTGGACTTGGCAGTGCCCTCCTGTTGTCAGGGGTGTAGGCTAGCCTCGGGCTTGTCTTTTAGGCTACTGCTGGGTCAGCTTTAGCTGTTTTGGCAGCACCTTTTTGAACACCTTTATTGCAGTCTCAGCAGCTTTACTTTTTGCAACTTCAAATGCTGCCGCTGTGTCAGCTTTAGCTGCTTCTGCAGCTGTTCATTTTCCCCAGATTGCCTCCGGATAACAGAAACTTAAGTCACATAGGCTGTTAGCAGTTTAACTTTGTTAAAATGTTGTCAAAAAGTTTGTTATAAATGGAAATGAATCTAGTTGGGTTAATGTTCAATCTTGGGTTCCACAGGGCAGTGTTTAAAGTCCTCTGCTGTTCCTGTTTTACTAGGAGCAGTTGTTCCTGTTTTATTATGAGGTAGGAGTTAAGGATCCATCTAGCTTGCAAAGGGACCTTCACATCTTATCTGACTGGTGTGATATGTGGCAGCTTAAGCTTAATAAGGAGATGCATTTAGTCATGATGTCTCATAAAAGGGCTAAAATCACATCTGACAACAATCAAGGTGGTGTTTCTGTAAATGTTGTTACAAGTGTTAAGTACCTTGGGATCACTGTCACGGGCAAAATGTGCTGGGGTACACATATTAACAAAATTTCTGGTATGCTGGTACGTATAAATGTTTATGAGATTGGATACTTGTCTCTACCCCGAGACAATTGCACATTGCTCCCCTATTTGAAATCCCTATAGGATGGCTGGAGCCCAGGAACTTAAAATAGCGCAGTGGAGAGCTACTAGATTTGTCATGGGTAAATATCAGCAAGACGAGAGCTTACCCAATTGATCGATTGTCTCCAGTGGAATTCAGTGCGGTTAAGACGGCAATTTGTCTGGCAATTTAAGTATACTGGAGGGAATCTTTAAACCTAACCATAACCACCGAGGTGGTAAAACCTGTCCTTCCAACCCACTTATGGAACTCCGAGCCCATTCAGATCCATTCTATCGGCCTTATTTCTTGCATGCCATTAGACGTTGGAACTCTTCCAAAGCAATGACGTAAGCTTCGAGAACTTCAATTTTGCAATGATGTTGGAGTCCACACTGATGCAGTGGTAACTGTTGAATAATTTGGGTTGATGGAATACACCCCCTGCCACGGTATTCATTTACTGATAGTAGGTTACTGACTTGAATTGAATTATCCTCTATTGGTTAGGCAGGATATTCTCGTGAAGCTTATTGATATGTCTATACCACGTTGTCCTTACTTCTCGGCTTCTCTTCTTGATATATTTGTGACCTGCCAAGGTCACGCATTTATTTGAAGGAATTTTAATGTGCCCGTGCATTTTTCGCGCCCAGCTTAATCCT
>JAQGAO010006244.1:0-12540 GCA_034697705.1 Ommatoiulus sabulosus
CTCATCAGCACGTGGCTCCTGCCCACCAAACGGTGCGTTTTTTGGCTGACGCAGGCCTCAACCTTAAGAAAATTAATGAAATACATTAGGGTACCTCGTTTGAGACCTGCTCGTAGCAGTAGTCCAGCTATTTTCACTAAAAAATTAAGGGATTTGGCTTTGACAAAAAAAAAATAAAGATGCATGGTGAAACAAGAAGATTCATGATTTTTTTAAACCTGCCCAATAAAAGTGATACACATGTACATGTAATGTGATAAAATAACTTTGAATACTTAATTGACTTGTTTCCTATTTTTTAAAATTACTTTTCTATTGGTTGGAATTTCAACCTCCCTTATGTCAACTTTTCGATTATGTCAACCACCTCTTGTCCCAATTAGTTGACATAAGAGAGGTTCTACTATACTGTACTTAGCCTACAGTACAGTATACATGTACTGTATATTCATAAAGTTGCAAGGATTGTTTTTCTTTAAAACAAATAGTTTCGTTATTTTAAAAAGTTCTTTACTTGTAAGTAATAAATTTCGATTTTTTTTGCTGTAAAATTGTAGTTTTGAGGAAATTCTCGAGGTTATTGAGTTAAACCATTCGTGTAGTAACTACTGTATACTGTATACATGTATGTACATGTTGTTTATTGTATAGACAAAATGTATGAAAAATTCAAATGTTGACAAAAAGTTTCTCCTTTTCGGTAAAATTAAATTCATTGTTTCATTATATCAAAATTGTAGCAGTTTTTTGGTGGAAAAAAACTGGTCATTTTAAAAAAACTGTCAGTTTTTGGTAATAATCATAATTTTAGGGAACTATTATCGTCTTTCCGAAAACTGTATTATGTTTCATCAAAATAAATATTTTCCCCTCGGACTGTTCCAGCAACAGCCTCCGGTTAATCCGACTCCGGATAATCAGGCGCCTACCGTAATTGAGGTTCCAAAATGCAAAATACAGTACAAAGGGGGGTAGGTCGAGGGTGCCAACTGCTTTGAACACACCACTGAACATCGCATTACAGCGAAACGGATTTGCCATAAAGGGAGAAGCACAAGGAAAAATTGCGAATGAAATTCTGGAAAATGGCATTTCCATCCCGATTGCATTGACCTCCCAAGGGCATCGACTAGGAATTCTGGAGACACCATCGAAGGAAATCCCTCGCAAAGGCACGCCAGATAAATCCCGCGCAATTTTCTTCCGCACTTTCGCTCCACTTCCCATAATTGAAAAAGCGCATTAATTAAAAAGGCAAAAGTTTTGCGGTGCGCAATATGCAGTTGGTCCCCTTGCCTACTTTTAATTGCCTGCCTAAATTTAAATTGCTTTCGTCGGCACCGCTGTCTATTAATTATCCTCAATTAGGCGTGGCCATAGCTACCTTTAATGTTTCTTATCCATTAGAAATGCTGCACCTAGGGGGCGCCACCAGCGCGCCGCTAGGCGAGAAATTAGAAATCCAAAGGCAGCCATTAATTACGGTCTTAATTTATGGTGCGGGGAGGAACACGCAATTGAACAAACCGAAAGACAACAACGCGTTTTAATTAACATAAAAAGTGGGATATTAATTCGAGAAGAACGTGCAATTTATTGCGAATTAATCATGATTGAAGCAAAAATGCGCCGCCATGGCGTCATCCCCCACAACCACGTCCATTTTCCGAAAACTAAAACTGTAAAAGATGGCCGATCTTGTTAGGCAGTTAATTCTTCACAGAATGGAAAGGTCCTAGATAGGTCAACTTACATGTAAAGGTTGAAATAGATCATGGTGATTTCTTGTGACATTTCCGACAAATATAGTTCAACGTTTATGTGCGTGTCTAATGTCTATTTATATACAGGTATACTCCTAACGCGAATCGCGTTACTCGTATACCAACAGACTCGCTCGTAAACACAGATCTATATTTGTCGGAACCATCCTGTGGCAGAGACGCAGCGCTGTCATCACGGCGATGTATTTCAACCTTTAGAATGATGTCGTATGGATGAATCTGAAGACTATACAGTGTAGTATACTGATGAACAATGCAGGCATCATTACTGAAAATTACTTGTATACCTTTTTTATAACTTCAATGATAAGATTATCATAAACCAGATATAAAAACATCCCGCTTCCACCACCGATTAACTTATTACTAATAGTTTGCTTGCTGAAGGAAATTGTCATGATAGCCTCATGCATATTTAATTTGAACTCTAATTCTTCAACCAATTAACATAGACAATATACAGTACATGTATTGCTTGAGGGATGCATAGCATTTTTTTTCTAGATGCAGCTCATACGCCATATAATTGTCCAGAAAGGCCCCTTCTGCCTCACTTGTATACTATATACAGTACATGTACACGAAATAAACTGTCTTTTTGATATATTGGAACAAATAAATCAAAACGTTGCCTCAAGATAACGCTATATATTTCGATGCAAATTTTCGATAAACTATGCAGATTTTTTGATCGAATTGATATATGTTGGAACGTGTGTAAGTGAAATTATTATATATGGTATAAGTGCATGTTATAGTCATGCGTTAACCATCTTCACTTCAAATGGTCGGAGAATATAATTAATTAAACATTTTGTGGTCGTGTTCTTTTGTTTAATTAATTATAGTCATGCGTTAACATACATGTATACGTCCATAGTTTAAATCAAGGGATATGATAGAAGTTTTGTTGTTTTGAACATGTCATGGATGCATTAGGAACAATTAATGTCGAGACCAATCCATAAACGTCCCCGTTAGGCCCTTTAAAATTCTGAAATAAGTTCATAAACCGATTCATGGTATGATATTCGAGTTGATGCAAATAAGTTCAGTTTAGTCCACTTAATGCTAAAATTAATCCGCTTCGAACGGAAAGAACCTAATTTTGTTTGAGCCTGCCGACCTGCGGTTTTCATCGAAACGACCTTCCTGATGGGACTTTCCATGAGTATACATTTGCAACCAATAGGCTTGACAATTAATAACATTTTGTACCCAGCTTTGAAGTCCTGCTCCGACCGAAAATAGACGTAACTTGATCCGCTTATTTCTGTATTCATTTAGGCGAATGATGATCAAAATAATCGGATGCGTTTCCAGCAATTTGGATCGTAATTTCAGCTGCAACGGTTTTATTGGAAATAGCTTTGTCTTTCAACAATAACAGTTCTTCCATATCCTTTACTGAACACCATAAAGGTTCAGTGCTCCATGTTATATGTTCCAAACAAGCTTAAACGACATTTACACATAATGTGTTTTAATACGTTCCTGTATACATCTGCACCACAAATATTGTTTCTTTTACAATGGTAGAAAACATGTTCTAGAGATTTCAGTAATAATTAGTATATATACTTGTACGTTCAAGGAGCTGTCATGAATGAGATGTTCTTTTAGAAAGTACTTTAGAAGTAACAATTTAGAACATTTACTGAAGTGCTACAACATGAGTATATATACTATACAAGCACGTTCAAGGAGCTGTCATGAATGACATGTGCAGTTAGAAAGTACTTTGGAAAAACCAGTTTAAAACAGTTACTGATGTGCTACAACACCTGAACATACCGGTAGTACGCTTCATACAGACTCATCTAAACAATTTTCAGTGTAAATACACGGATTTCAAACATTTCTACAACTACATGTACTTATATGTACTTGAAAACTGATTTGAAGGTAGTGGAGGTTGTGCTTTCTTAAAAATGAATCCCGTATATGATAGGCTGCATGTATTAACTGATAGCCTGTATTTCTGCTTAGTATAGTTGAGTATAACGTTTGAAAGACTTTTCGATCGCTCTGTACAAAAGTAAAAGGAACTTCCTCCACTTCTTGGTCGACGTCTTTAGCGGGTAACGGAAGACAACTATAATCCTTAAAGCCAGCCCAGGAACGCTTGCGTGTTATAAATTAGGTTTATACATAGAGAAAATGCGTAAACACAACTAATTTAGCAGAAAAAACCTGGCGGTAATGACCTCAATATCAAGGGATTCAAGAGGCTTGCGCTTCTGTCGTGCTGCATGACAATAACCAAGGTTAACAACCTGGCAGTTTTCCTACCATCTTAATTTTGCCTATGTTGAAGGCAAAACTGAGTCAAAGGTATCTTTCAAGAAATGTCTGCACATGCCTTTGCAATGTACATGAAAAGCACTTGCACACTGTGCATAATTTGCAGCTGTGCCTTTGTCGAATGCAGCACTGAAACTTCTTGGAACCACCGCTGAACGACTGCAGCTAAAATAAATCTGTGTTTTGAAAGTATTCCTGAACGCAAAATGGATTCCTCAATGGCAAAACTTCCCCAATTTAAAAAGACCATAATGCCATCTACGACGTTTTTCATGTCCATGCCTTCATGGAATTTAAACACATTAAGTACACATGCAGCAATTCCTTGCCTCACTCAAGATGTAGGGGCTCTCTGTAAAAAAAAGAATTTACCGAAATTTCCGAAAATGTAAGGTGCCTAATGGATTGTTGGCAATACGCAAGAACCATACGCAAGTATCTGTGCATAGATGAATTGAAAGGTTTCAGTCAGATTTTTTTCAATGCTTCATTGGAAAAAAATAATTCCATTTGCAGTTCCACTTTCTCAACATTTTTGTTTCATTTATTTTATTATGAAATTCAGTTTACAATAACGGTAAATTTTTAATTTTTTTTGTTAGATTAGATTGCATACGAATTTCACCTATCCAAATGCACATCTTTTCCACATGGACCGGAAGTCCTGGTAACACCAACTTACTACAGGTTGCCTGAACGGTAAATTCTAATTACATCTGGAAACGCAGGTTCGAAACCAGAAAGATTCTTCAAATTTGCTTATTTATCTACTGTACCTGTAGCACACCTGATCTTTTGAAAGTAATAATTATTTATTTATATCAGAAATGGCTTTCGAAATATTCAGCATCACAGAATAGGAGTTCAGCGCCCTCTTATTTGCTAAGTTTTTCTGACCTTTCAAATATCATCACTTGACCTAAATTTTGGAAATCACTGGTATCAATGGAGACGACAATCTTGTCAAATTGTATGATTTTTAATTTTATGTGGGTTACATATACAGGGTAGGCCAATAAAAAGTAAGCCAACTTTATAAAAATCATAAAATGGTTATTTGTTAATGGAATTTAATGACAATTTGTACAAATATTGTTGTTCTCTTTACTTTCAAATTGCCCTCGTTCACGTTCTTTTTTTAATGAAGTAATCATTCGAATTTGTCTTTCAAAATGGCGTTCACTGAAGAAGAAAGAACCGCAATAAGTTTTTTGCGTAAAACGAAAAATTACAGTGCTAGGCAATTTTTGAAACAGTTTCCGGAGAAAGGTTGGATTTTTTTAATCCTATTTAAGAACACATGTACAAATTTTCCTTAAATTCCATTAACATATAACCATTTTATGATTTTTATAAAGTTTTCTTACTTTTTGTTGGCCCCATCTGTATATATAATGGGTTAATTGTTTTGAAACTTATTTTGTAACTACTGTATCAAGTTAATTCTATTTAACATTTTAAAGTGGCACGTACGTTTAAAGCCACTTGATCGATTTCAAAACATTGCCTCGCTCTCGACTTATTTATGGCCAATATATCAAAAAACTTTCTTAAGAGGTAATGTTTGCGTCACATTTTCAGATAGAAAATGTTTGCTCACATCGCACAAAATTGCGCACTTCGGCAGGCAAGCATTTTTATTCGATTTGAAACATCTCATGGAATTTCGTTTTATGGATGGTGGAGAAACCCTGACACAATATCGATTAAAGGGAATGCAGAAACCTTATTTCTTTTTTTTTCTTTTTTTTGCGAAAATTCGGAAATGGGACACAAAATGCACCGCATCGATCGAGCGCTAACAGAAACCCATATTAATGCTTTTTTAACAAAGTTAATTATATATAAATATAAGGTTTATTTCTCAAGGATGTGTAGGAGATTTTGCAGCTAACGGAAGGCTACTTGGCGAACTTGTTCCAGGACAGAAGGCCGCTTTTGAACTTTTCTGCAGCGTTTCAGAACGACGCTGTTGTTATTGTTGTCTGCATTAGGAAAGCAAAATCTGGGCCAACCACAATTTCTCGAGCAGCATGCGAAGATTTACGACAACTGGGATTTCAATTTTATTTCGAACCATTCTATTGTATTGCCGTGAATGGTTAATAACAACCGCATTTTTGCAGTGATGCAAAAAAAAAAATGGTTACATTGTTATGGCCTGTTTACAATTCTTTACTTTTAACGGTAATCTGGATGTTTTATTGCCGCCAATTTAAATCCTCAATTACGACTTTGTGTTTGCATGATAGTTCCATTTTTGCGGAATGATTAAAGATGGAGTCATTTGAACTAAATGTTTTCTTTTTTAAAAAAAAATTAAAGCGAATTACAGTTTACGGTTGCTTTCTCGCAAATTTTCAAACAAGGAAACCTATAATTTTCCGCGAGACTTTTCCCGGGCTATTATTCATCTGAACCAGTTCTATTGTAACATAAATTGCTGCACGATAATGCGTGGACTTCATGAATCAGCCACCGAGGTTTATTTCTAAGAAGAAATAAAAATAAATCGTATGGTTTTGACAAAATGTTCTTGTTTCGTAATTAGTCACCGGCATGTTTGGAAAATGGAAACATTGTTTAGCCTACGTAACCCAGGTACAGCCCACATTGAAAAGAAATGCATTTGAAATTATATACATGTATACATGTAGATCGGAACACATGCATGTAATGCATTTCAAAACCTCTGCACGTCGTCTGCTCCTTCATTGGATTAATAGATATTTTTGAAATTGACTTTATTTTCTATTTTTTTGTATATATTTTAATATGTTTGAATTATTGGAGTCATCGTAAAATCTTTTTATATTATGCAAGCAAGTACAGGTATCATATTTCAGAAATACAGAATACAGAATATAAAATCCAGTGTTTACTATTCCTCACACAATCCAAAAATACTGAAATACATGCAAAAAAATTGAAAATATAGTCAATTTCGACGATTATCTATGAAAACAATGAAGTAGCAGACGACGTTTGACTAACAATGTTGCCAACTAAAAATGTCTTCACTGAGGCAAACTCATTTTAAGAAAACTCAACAAACGGCAGTTTTCAGCTTATGGACGAAGGCATCCACATTTATGCAAATTTGAAACTTATTTTAGTAGGATTATACTTAGCCTAGCTCTTGTCCAAAATTGGGACTGCTTAATGGGCGAGGGTCAACATGTTTTCTTTCATTTTTAGTTGTATATTGCCCAGACGAGTGTTATAGGGCTCATCATTTCTTTGTTTTATCACATCATTGACAACAACCTTTGGTGAAACAGACTTTATAACTCAAAACTGTTCAATTTTCGGCACAATCAATCGCATAAATTTAAATAAAATTTTTTAAAGTAACCTGGCCCCCTACGTTTTTAGTTATGTTTTCGAAATGCCAATCTATCGTAACTTAGCGACTGCAGGTCTGCTACAATGTTATATTTTTTTAAGGACTTTCAGAAAGCCAGGCAATAAATTGTCACTTTTGAACTACCGTTGTTCATTGGTAAAAAGTTACATTTCCAGCAATTTCTCATCAAATAGGAAACTAAGTCGTGTTGTTGACTTAATACCCACATAAACCAGAAATTGGCATTTTTTAGGAATGTCACTTCTGAAGCGGAGTGTGCGATACAACGTTCCGTTTAACTATCAATGACCAATTTTTTTTAATAAAGTTGAGATACATAGTGTATTCTTCTTCATCAAATGTTTTTTAAATTTATATATGGATACATTTTAAGGAAGCACAACCAGTTTATCGTGCTTCCTCACAACATCCGTATGTAAATTCACCGAACATTTGATGGAGAACAATATGAGCGCTGAACTTTATTGAAAAATTCTCATTATACATAAGAAAATTTAGATAAACACCAGCTTAGTAAAATGACATGTTTAAAATCTTAGCTCTCGTTGGATTAATTACATCAGAAACGTAATTATTTCTGCATTAATTCCTTTGGAAAATCCATATTCAACATACGAACATTCAAGTTATGGACAAGTTTAGCGGGACTATAGCCTGTACAACAAGAATGGATTGAGATCGGAACTGACTACCGAATGTAAATCCAAGAAAAACAATTCTGCATCTTGACTAACTTTCATAGAGCATTCTTAAAATTTGCGTGGGAAGTAGAAGTACAGCACCACCTTCAATACATAATCCGATTAGCCATGCGTTGCGAGAATGAAAAGAAAATAATCCAAGGATCCGCAGGAGCCCCATCTTATGCCGCGTGTGTTAATGGGCACCAAATTGAAGCCTGAATATGACATGACCTAGTTAATACGAGATCCAGGAGGTGGTTTGCATAAAAGGTCTATGCGTTGTCAAAAGCGTCGATAAACTCAGCTTGCGGGTCTGAATCTGACTGCGATAACTTAAACTATAATGATTTCATTCAAATCTATCCATTAACGGGAAAAAAAACTGTGACAGAATAGGGTTGATATTATCTGCAAGGATGTTTAGTGGCGTACATGTTCCGATGACAAAATATTCGAAAAATGACCTAGTTTAGAAGTTGTGAGTATAATTTTAATCGTTTAGAAATATATATACTAATGATTGGTTCTTGCGAGGGTGCTAAAACCAATAAGCGCTGTGACATCTCTAATTGTTGACCTGAGTAAGAAATACAGCAGTTTTGTCGGTTTTTTTCCCTAAAGGCCGTCACACAAGAGGCAATTTATATCCCGAAACATTGCTTGATATTCTCCCGTGTGTCGGAAAAAATTTCCTTCGCAAATACTGTACATGTATATTACCAGAATAGAAAATGTTGCTAATCTGGACAACTTGTTTCTGAAAAGAAACTGACGTCATAGGTTTACAGTCATGACGCACAAAACTTTCTTTCTGTTGGATAGTCAATCAGGATTCTCAGGAAAAACAAAAGTACGTCATAGGATGAAATAATGTTTGAAACAGTGCTGTCTTACATTGTAGGGATATATTCTGAAAGTATGGCTTTGTGAGCAGCAACAGGAAATTGTATAAGTTGAAATAACCTTTCTGCAATTTCTCGCAATTTATTTCCGGATAGAACTTTCCTCGTGTGTGACGGCCTTTATGTGCAAAATATTTTAAATTGTATACTCTGCCTTGTAAAACATGTATGAAGACATGTTCATTTACTGGAAATGAATGTCTGTAATGAAATGGTGTATTTAAAGCTATGCCGTATTTACATGATTTGTCTTTTATAACATGCTTTATTACAGAAATGATGAATTATGTCCATATTTGAACCTAGAACTGTTCTGTAAGGGATTGGAAGTGACGAAAACATCATAGTAATATCTTTAGTCTTATCTGTGAAAGGAAATGCAATATCATCCCAAAAATGTGATATGTTGGAAAACCCAGAAAGTCCCGTGTTTGCACATTTTCTACTACAACTGCAACATGAAGTTTTAGCCCAAAGTATGGCCTACATGCAGGAATGTTGTATCGTTTAGTCAGGTCTTGCATGTATGTGTTCATCGATCAAATCGATAGCAACATAAATCATCATAAACGCATTCTAATTCTATTTCATTATGCATATTTTATGATGACGCTAATCATGAGCAATCATGGACTAATCACATCTAGCTTATGTGTTTTTGTGCCTATAGAAAGCTGCATGCCGCATATTCAATGTAGCACATTCGTTAGAGGTACCTCCAATTAACGTTCCCTTATCCAGAAGAACTCCAGTTCTTCACTTAATTGATTATGTGTTATGAGAAACGATTTCATGATGTTCAGTGATTAATTGGACGATGAAATATATGCAGGGTGTCCAAATAGTGCTGTAAGTTAAATTCATCAAAACCAAATAAATTCTTTATTTTTTCTGGTCCAGCGCAGCGTTCTCCGTTTCTTCAGGTTCTGAGTATTTACAAGATTCTAATTTACACAAAAAATGAAGAATTTACGCAATACAAAAAAATTTACATTAAATTTACATTAACTTTACATAGTGCATACCAGATGCATGGTTAGTGTCATTAGGCGTAATGCCTTACCCATAACTTACTTGGATTTTTGAGTAATGCCCCTAACCCATTATCCATTATGTATACAGGGTGTCCGAAAATTGATTACTTTACACAATACAACGACGTTTTCACTTAGTACATACCTTCAAAGTCAATGTTATCACCTTATGGAAATCATTTCACCTATTCATATGGGATAGAACCATAATGATACAGTAGCCAAATAATTAGTGTCATAGGCATGATGCATATACTCGTACCTTACTTGAATTTTGAGTAATTTCTCCAAACACTTCATAATGGCTACCGTAAATACAGTGTGTCCAAAAATGATATGTACAATTTCAAGGAAAATAATAATTTAAATGACAAAAATCTTGGCTTTCAAATTGTTAGACGTACTGTATGTATACTGGGCATATGACGCTGGAATGACATATATACTGTGACAAAGTATTTTGTAATGTGCACAATTTATTTAACTCACTTCATATGATGATAAAATTGTAAATTTCATATAAAAAAATTAGATTATCAATAGTTTTTTACGTATGATTAGATCCCGACAATTTAATCCACCGTTGAATGATGAATTCGTTCGAAAGGGAGTTTATATTTGGGTGAAATAAATAAAAATAATGATAAATACCTTACGAGTTGAAAATAAAAAAAGGTTTCTACATGTGTATTCATTTATTATAACTTCCCCAGTAAATCATCTTCATTGAATGGAAGAAAGCAAGTGTTGCAAATACAGTAGGCATGCAGTGTACCCCTGACCTGGAAAACCTGGAAAAGACGGGGAACTTGAAAATACCTGGAAAAGTCAGGGAAGAATGACTTATTTTGAAAATGTCAGGGGAAATGTCACGATTTGAGGACAAATTTGCAAAATTCTTCACGTTTTCCGACGAAACATTTGCAAATCTTCCCACCTTTTCCAAGATCAAATTTTCAACTTTTTCCGAGTACAAATTTTCATTATTTTCGACATTTTCCGAGAACACATTTGCAGAACTTTCTACATAATTTTCAAAAAAAAATTCTTGCTAATTTTATTTCTTACAAAACCTTTTTCAAGGAAATTTTTCCAAGTTAATTTTAACATTTCAAAATTATTACTTGAAAATTTTCCAGAATATTATCCTGTCTCGATTTTGCAAAATCGTGGATATCAATGGCAAGCATATGTCAATTTTTGACATTGCCATCGGTCAGGGAAATGTTTTTTAAACCAAGTTTTCGAACGCGGAAATAACTGTCTTTTCATTCCTTCAATACAACAGTGCTTTCTATATCAGTTCCACTCGATATCCCCTTTATACTCTTTTTCTCCAGACGAACAAGTCAGTTTATTGGAAATAAATGAGCGCGCTTATGCGGCCGAACATCGAAGAAGTGGTTTTTTTTATAATTGATGCTGTATATGGATTTGCAAAATTGCTTATCCACTAAGTTTGGCGAGCTTTTCTTGCGTGGATGATAGCTCTATATAGTGGAAGGGAACGGATCTTACATGGCAATTTTCTATTCTCGTCGTTTTAAGGCACAGTATCGAGGCAGTTAGAAAACGATTAAAATGGCCATCAATCTTTGGCGAGAGGAAGTGCGAGGAAGGCTGCGGAGGGATGGCAAGAAATGGGCTCAGAAAACGACTCTGGGAAAGTCGAATTTTCATCGAGAAATGAAAAGAAAGTGGAGGGGGCAAGGGACTTCCCCCGCAATTCAATTCAAATTTGCTATGTATTGCAGCTGATGCTAGTCCAGGCTCTTAAATGCAAAAATGTAATTACACGCCTCATTTCAAGCTGGGGTTTGCCTTTGTACGCGTGGGAGGAAAGGGGGCGCTCGATGCATGAAAATGCAAGAAATATGTTTGGGAAATTGCGACGCCTAATAATTTCCCCCACGAGGCTGTGTACACGAGGGATAATTATCGTCGTCACATTTTTGTCAACTCGGGAATTCAACGTGCCTTCAAGCTTTCCAAGTACAGTATTTTCAGCGCTGTCTTCATGCGGCGGCGAACACGGAGTCTTCTTTGGTTGGATGTTGCTGGCAGCAACTGGAGCATTGGTTTGGAGACTTTATCTCGGCTCAGGACCCCTAGTCGAAGGTCATCAAGAGCTTTTGTTTATGTGGATTATGTCTGTCAGTGTATGACGAATGAGAAATTACAATCATTTTTTTTAAATTGTTCATTTACGAGGGGTGTTCATTCAACTTCATTAAGTTTCCGCAATCATTAAAAAAATGACTGTATGGATGTTAATGAAATTTGGTATGAGATATACACGTAAACGTCATCTATTATTAAAAAAAAATTACAGTTTTGGAGAATCATTTTTCCCATCGTAATGGCATGGTCGGCTGACGTGTGACGTGAGTTACCACTCGGCGTACACTAGCGCCACCAAGCGGGATAAGAATGCGGCATGCGTTTTAAATGAGGGCGCACACAAAG
>JAQGAO010006245.1:0-12538 GCA_034697705.1 Ommatoiulus sabulosus
GACTTTTTTAGGACTTTTAGGACTTTTTATTTTTTTTAGGACTTTTTTAGGACTTTTAGGACTTGTTTGCCACCCTGCAAAACTTCATGGGTTTTTTTGGCAATTTTTGCGTTCAAAATCTGTAAACAATGAGAAATCTTTCTTTTTTAGAAACTCGTACCATTGCACTGCCAAAATTATGGATATTAGACAAGGAAATTTCTAGAAAAATACATTTTATCGACGTAGGCTGGGCGAAATCTTCTATAAAATCGAGGAATTTAAATTAGGTAAGAATACGAATTGATAATTTAAGTATTTAATCATAATTTAGGAAATATGGTGTAATGAAAATTTTGGTTGCAAAATTGTTTCGAGTCTCAAATGAACTGCTAAAGTGATACAAATTATAAACCGTGCAATTTAAAATTTTTCGGTAGTTCAACTACTGTACAAAGATAGCAATGATGCAATTGAACATTTTGCAAGAAAAATAAGGAAAAGGCAGTTTAATTATCTAGTTAAGACGAAATTCCATTAGCCCATACCAATAGGCTCTTGTAAACTCAAATATCTCATTTCCATCTCGTCACTTCCGTGGTGATCATTTTGATTCCTCGAACTAACGAACGAAAATTAAGCCGCGTCTCGTTCATTCGTTCGTGCAGCGATAACGTACAAAGGCATGAATTCGGTTAGTAAAAACTGATTAACTCTCAGCTGAAATTACGCACAGATGAGATCTGAGAGACCATCGGATGGGGAAAACACTGAAAAATTAGGGAAGTTTCAGCACAACTAAGGCCAAACAACAAACAGTCCGTGCCTTTTTCATGAAGGGGGAGGGAGGAGGAGGAATAGTTAAACTTTTATCTTACAATAATTTATATAAATTTTCATCAACTTTTTCTAGTCACTTGCTTTCTTTCAGGTCAGGGGGTGAACGCATCTTGAAAGTGTAGGTTCGCGACAAAAATTATGTCTTTCAGCTCAGGAGAGGCTCAGCAAGCGGCCACATTGTGCCCAAACTGACCAGCGCAATAAACGGATTAAGTACCAGTGATCAGTTGGGGAAGTAGCAAAATTTACTAACTAACCAAAAGAAATTTCGACATGTGGAAGGGATTGCTCAACTGGAGTTGTGGAAGATGTTTGGAAAAAGCTAAAAAATGCACTTAAAAAGGTAATTTTATTCTAAATCCACGGCATGATAATAAAGATAATTATCAGTACTCTATTCAAACGTTTAAATGTGTAAACTAATCAAAAGCATAATGGGAACATTTGAAAAATATCCTTTTAAGAAATCGAGGCAAATTCCTAAATTTTATTATTTAAAGTAGCATGGTATATCTGCGTAAATTGCAGTGATCTTCTTAGAGACACTCCTCCGAAATGGTAAATTTTCGTTTTGCATCTAGACAAAGGGGAAAGTTTAAGTGGTTGTTGGATGGCAAATCGTTTTTCGTGCTTATCATCAACCGAGTCACATTGCGTGCCTCGCATCTCCTGAGCATTAAGAAAACATTGCAATAAAAAACCTTGAAAAAACGAACAAAAAATTGGGTAAGTACAACAAACTTGGAAAAAAATTGGGCAATTGAACAATGCAGTTTTAAAAAGGAAAACCCTGCAATACTTTCACTCCATCATGATTTTTTTTGCATATATGGTGCCATCTCCTGGTTAGTTTTCAGGACCTCTGCAAAGACGCAGCATTGGGATTACGGCGCATTTAGCTAATGCAGGGTGCGTGCAAGTACCGGTGCCAGAGGGGGACTCGAAATAAAAAATCTGGAAACACATTAGCTAACAAACCCGTTCGGCTCATCTCGAAGTTCGCCCGGAAGATCTTCGACCGAAAGAGTTCCGTAGAAAATATTTTCAAATTTTAACATCCTCCAGATGAGGAAATTATAAAACCCCGAGAGATCTCTTGAGATCTTCAGCCATAATATATCAAGGAAGAAGATCCTCAGCTTTACAAATCTTGCCCAAAATATATTCAACAACACCTCGAAAGATATCTTTCACCTAAAAATCTTTTTGAGGCAGTATTTCAATGCGTGCCATGAAATCGCCATGAAGGACATGTACAATCTCAAGGTTATTGTGATGGTCTTGGACCTGAGATCACCCAGAAAAAGGCAAGATCCTTCAAAAAGATGTTTAACTTGGAGATTAAATCAAAGATACCTTCTCAGAGAGAATCATCAACCTTAATCCAAAGAAGATCTACAGACCTTTCTAAAGCTGATCTGCATTGTCATGTAAATGAGATCTTGACCAACAGCCTTTATGAAAAAAAGATCTTAAACCTTAACATCTCTTTAGACAAGTTCTTCTATCTCTTAACCTTGGCAAATATAATTAAAATCACTAACACTGCAAAGAAGATCTTCCTTCTTGAGATATTGACAAAAATCTTCAAAAGCAAAACCTTTACGAAAAAGGTCTTATTCATTCAAATAAACCTACCGTATGAGAGCTCTTCAGAGAAGATCTTCGCGAGGGCGATCATTAGCCTCAAGACCTTCGACTAGGGGAAAAATCCGATAAAACCATTATGGAGCAATAGGGCTACTCGCTATGTAGTATGAGTCTTTTTCATACGAGCAGAAATCGTAGTTTCTTCAGGTTATTCGGGTGCCGGGAGCAAGGTTGGGAGGGTAAAATGCAACGTCTTGCGGCGGGGGAGGGCAACAGTGCTCGTACAGAGGGTGTCTTGACACAAATTTCCATGGAGGTACGGGTTCTTCGGCCATGGCGTTCCGTTATCCCCCCTACTGTCGTAGTATGAAATCTGCGATTAATGGAAGAAAGAATCCACTGAAAAACCCTCCGCTACCTGGTTAGGATGCGAAGGAATTACCGCTCTCTCTCTCTCTCGAGGCAGCAGCGTAGCAAAGTCGGTCATGGCGCCTCCTTTCCTTTCATGGGCCATAGTGACAGCTCTGGCGCAGCATGGAACCAAAAATTTTCTTCGTTTCATTGATGTTTTACTTCTGTTTTTGTCTGGGTTTTTTCCTCACTTTTTCCCTGGAAACGTTCGGCGGTTAGTGGAGTGACAGTGGCGCCTCCGTTACGTCCAGTCAAAATTGGTACCACTTTTTGTCCTTCTGCTTCAACATAATCTGGTGCGCTGCTTGCGAGAATGTCTCCGCCTCGGACATCATCCGTACCGTACGGTCCTCCAGCTGGCCCAGATTTTCACCTCGCTCGACCATGGCCTGCAAAACGGAAAAATTCGGTTGGTTAGTCGATTATTTGCTTCTTGTCGTCAGCAAGCAGCAGCGCTTCTTGTGCACGAACCAAGACTCTTTGACCACTGCTTGGCCGTTTAGTTGGTCACTGACTACTAAGGGTCATTCATATATTGTGAGTAATTTGTCTAATAGGTCCAAAGTACTGTAGCTTCAAGTGAAAACAGCCAATTATTGTAATGGTTTTTTGAGACACGGTCAAAATAAGTGTGCGGTCAATTATCTTGGTAATGGCCTCCTTAAGGTTATTTGTGAATTTTAAGTCAATGAACCAATAGACCCCTTTATAGCGCTGTCGCCACCAGGGAATGAACTTAATTTGAAATAACCCATTTCTGTCTTTGAAACTTGGACATTGCACTGATAGGTGTGTAATGACTTTTAAAGGCCATTGTCGATTCTCCGGTCAATGAACGAATAGGCACCTCATCACAGTTGCCATCAGTGAATGACACATAATAAAATAACCTAAAATTATTATTAGTGTTCAAATATTGTAACAACATTCATCTGATCAGTTAGTTGCTAACTGACCATGTTTCTGACAAGTTCATATCATTGAATATGTAAGCACACTCTGAAAAGGTTGGTTGCATGAAAATGTTAAGGAGAGTCTGGAGAGATATTGATGTTCTTGACAAAACTTGCTCACCTTATGTGCCTTTGAGACTTCGCCAGCCGCTCCTCCAGCCTTAGAATTGAGATACTCGACGTTAATGTTTCCTGGAATGTGTTTGGCAACACTGCGTGAAGCCTTTCCACTGGCTTCACCAACTGTAATTGGGGTTTAAAAATGGCCACCGATAAGCAGATACAACAACAAATGCGACTCTCGGCGTCTTAAAATTAGACTCACAGAGCTCCTCCCTGTCCAAAAGTCTGGCTCCGCCACCAAAGAGATTCCTGAAGAAGCTTTCCTTCGGCGCTTCTGGCGTTTCACATGGAAGAAACAAATCGCCCAACATCTCGTTCAAATTGTCGCTGAAAACACAACGTACAACTATAAACAATTGAATATCCATTACATTACTATCAAGTTTCTAGTGTTTAAACTGAAATTGTATATTATTTTATAAATTTCAAGGTTCTGTCAAGCCATAAGTTTAATATATATTTCTTTAAGTTTTCAAGTTTTAACCAAATTTTATTTTATGTTTTAAAAAAATGCCTTCCTATTCCCACGCATTTCGTGAATTCCTATAAAATTCCTATTTTTAACCAATGACATGTCTCAAATTTCCTTGGCATGTCCCTTACCAGAATCCAACGCAAATGGTGAATTTCTGTATTTCGCAAGGCGAACATAAGTACATGCCGTGACCGAAGTTGCTAAAACAGAACGTCCGAGCAATCCTGCAGAAACAAAAAACGCATCAATTAATTCGTCGCAATTGAGACGCTCGCGCATTTTGCATTTACGTGTCGCCAGAACACTTTGAAGTCGACTCTCCAACTGCCATTAAATATATTATTGAACTCTTTCTACTTTACCTTTACTTCCGAGAATGACATAGAAAATATTACGGCAAGTTTGATTAAAAAAATGCACAAAGTTCAAGGTCTGGTAGGGAAGGGAAATCGAAGCGGATTTTGTAGGAAAGGGTCGAAATTGAAAAAATTGTTTCTGAAACGTTGAAATGTCACGAAGGAATGTCTCACATTTTTGGAAAGGCCATGGACACGAATTAATAAAAAAGTCGGAAAAAGTTTTTTTTTTTCTGATAACGAAATTTGATTTATCGTTCATTTTGCGAAAATAATGCCTTTAGTGTTTTCTTTGGATAGTTTTTTTAAGTGTTTAAAAGTAGAATTGTAACGTTTATAAAAGTTAAGACTATGACATCACCAACCACCAAGGGCTCTATTAATAATTTAAGGGCAGAAAAGTTAGAAAAGTTGCAAACAATGTTTGTCAAGTAAACTGTACAACCAATGTCAAGCGAGTAATGATTTTTCCCACTGAAGAAATTGCAAACGCATTTAGCTCAGTAAATAAATTTGCATGTATATGTTTTTTTTCCCCAAATAATGCGACAAAGAGGTTTTTTTTGCAGCATTAAGAGAAATTGCAAAATATTTTTTAGAGAAAGAAGTTGCAGAAGGTATGTTTTTCTTTAAAAAAAAGTTTAAAAACAATACTGTTCAAGCAAAACAAGTTATGGAAATTGTTTTTATAGCAAATCAAATTGCCACTTGCCAAAAATGTTTCTCCTATACCTAGTAAGACATATCGCAAATAATGTTTTTTCCAACAAACAAGTACTTGTAATACTACAAAAAGTTTTTAAAAAACTTCCCTAGCATAGCAAAAGAAAATTGGAATTTTTTATTTTTTTTTTCTAATAAAGTTGACAATTTTTTCTCCAGTAGAAGGACCAAAAGTGTTTTTCTAATAAAAAAAACGTTAGGAAACGAAAGAATTCTGCATATATCAATTCTTAGATCAATACCAGAGCCCCTGATTGGTGAAAGTGCACGCCAGTTATCGGATTAAAGTTTATAATGGCTCAGAAAAGCAATTTTTTTTATGATTTACTCTATTACTGGAACAGCTTTACGTGTCACTAGTTATGTCCATTTTACCATAATTTCACGGAATACCATTCCAACGGGTTAATTTATCAATGACATGCTCGATGCTTGAACCTCTGGATCCAGCAAGGACAAGGTGGTTTGCAAAATAGCAAAATTAATTAAAATGTCTTGCAATCAATTTGGCACTAACGAAGTCACCTTGACAAAGCCTAAACTCCTGCATTCAAAATCCAGAACACTTCATGCATTCATATAATTGATTTACACAAATATCACAATGCAACAAAACACGCGTCTTCAGGTGACGTATCGCTGTTCGAGGACATTAAATGGACGGTGACATTTACACGACCACATCCGTGGCATTTATGTACCAGTTTTGACATTAGCATGCTCAACTGTTTATTGCGTGCCAGTGTTTCAAACAACCTCTTGGAGGGTCATTCAGTTGCTCTCGAAATGCACGATGCAGTCTTAGACTTTTCTGCTATTTCTTGAGTTATACTTCTCTTTGCAGCTAAAGTGTCAGTGTGGATAATGGTCAGTGTCCCGTGAATGTTTGTGATCAGTCATGAAAGCCAACGGTCAGCAGTCATTGCCATCATTGATCAATGTAATTAATCAGTCTTCATCCCAGCTCATTAGTAATTTGTCATTGTTCATCAATGATTTCAACAACAGTCATTATCTAAACTCATCAATAAATGTTACTCAATAGAAATTGTTCACTGGTCATTTGCCGTCAGTCTTCACCTCAATGGTAAACGGTCATCAGGGCCTCGATTGTGTAATCATACGTTTTTCAGGGGTGAAATCTTAATGTTAGGTACATGCATAAGTAGATAGAAGATGTCTTAATGATTTAACTAAACCATCTTTTCTGATTTAGGCTGTGCCACTCATCTTAAAGGTTGATTCTAGAATTGTCGTTTGATTTTTCTCAAACTCATATGAATTGGAAGTTTCATCTGCACAATCTAGAGATTTCTACTTCAATTTTTTTTACTTCTCTATGGGAACCTTGTCCTTTTCTCTATAAATTGTGCCCGGGAATGGTCAATCGTAAGAAATTTGTGGGAATTGTCAATGTTGAAGTTGCGGATTTAAAGATGCAGGCACGCAATCCATGCATGCAGACACGGGGCTTTTTCCTATATATTCCATATGCAGTTTTTTGTTTGTTTCGGGGATCATGGAGTGAATGGACATGGGCGCAAACGGATGAGTGGACACTGAGGAATAAGGACGATGAGGATGTGGAAGAGGTCGTTCTCACTTTCGGTTGCTTGCTTGTTTGTTGCTCGTTTTGCAGTTTTTTTTAATGTTTCAGGCATTTATAAACGCATGCGATTTGACTTACTGCTCCGTTTCGCAGCTGTGATATAACTGTTTGCCCCAAATTGAAATCATAGGGTCAACCGTCCCTTGTTCGCACGTTTGATAACTGTCAAAAATCAAGCAAGGCGGGTGTGTTAAGCGAGGAGGAAGGGTAGTAGAAGAAATGACAGAAAGAGAGAGATGTTAGCTGCAAAACAGTTAACAGTGGTTGGAGGAAGGGAGGGAAGGATGTTGTCACGAAGCGAGAAAATAAAAGTTTTCGACAGGAAAGTTGTGCTTTTAGAGATGGAAACAAAAACTAACTGGGAGGAAAATTAAGCTGATAGAGATTCAGAGAAAAGATCTTGGAAAATTTGAAAAATTTACACAAAGTTCCCTCATCTCGTTTCGTTGTCGAAGCCAAAGTGAAGCAGCCTTCAATATTCTGCTAGCGTTTCATTCCAGTCAAACTAGTCAACTAACAGTGAAAAAAAGTTCTCATTTCACTCGTACCGTACGCCATTTCTCATAAATATTTTTGGATATTCCATCTTGAATCCACGTGCTATCATAATTTCTGTGAATTCGTTACAAATTTAGCTTACCACTCCACCCTACTCAAATTTATTCCTTAAAAAGTTATGTCTTTTCAACGTGAAGAATGGTGAAAATGTTGAATACTCATTTGAAGAATAAAAGATAAAATTCAGTAAACTTTGGAATTAGTATTTTTAATATATATATATATGCCATTTAAAATTACGTGAATTTCATAACGGCTATGAAATTGAGCCGGCCGAGTTTGATATTGCATAACCATGGTTTCCTGGTTTGATATGATTTCAACATTTTTCCACCAATATCTACTGGGTTTACAAGGGTTAATCCACGCTCAAACTCGATTGTTAATGCCATATTTTGCAGTTTTAATGAAGTGAGCTGAAAATTTCAATGAGAATCAAAATTTGGCAACTTAGAAAACACATTATGAATCTGACCTTCCGAAGGCCACTTCACTTAGGTAGATAAGAGAAAGGATTTGCACAGACGATTAAGCAATTAAAAGAATGGCGGATAAAAGGGTGGTTGGTGCTTGGCAATAGCAAAGGGAAAAATAAGTTGGGATAAAAAGTGATTTTTGACAATTTGTAGCCCAGTTTTTCGTCTGACTTCGGACGAAGCGAGCCACTTTTCTGAGATTTGCACCATCTTTTCAAGCGCTCGAATCAAAGTTTGGCTAGCATCTTTTTCTTGCTTTTTTAAAATGAAAATCTTACCTGAGATCAATTAGGGGTAAGAATTCAATATCCATTAAGGGCCTTAGACTTGGTAAACTGAAAGTGGCTAGATGACCATTGGCGACGTAGCACGCCAGGCAAACGCTATCTGTTCAAATGAGAAGAATCAAGGAAAAAAGGTAAGGGAAATAAGACTATGAACTTGGTGTGGACATCCACAGCGTAACAGACCATGCTGTCAGCCTATAAATTGCAGTCATAATATGATACTGCAATAAAATAAATACAGGTATACTAAAGTTTAAGTCAGGCTTCCTTTAGTAAAAACGAATCACTGAAATTCCACCATAAGAAAACTGAAGTCAACACCAAAACTGGTTTCTTTTTATCAAAACAACAATTTCACCGCACAAGTTCGTTTTGTGCAAAAAAAATTATTTTTTTGATAATTTTGAAAACCAAACACTGGTACTTTTAATTGTAAAAAATATATATCGCTTTTCTGACGTTTTGCGCCAACAAACTTACCTCTGACCGAAATTATGTCTGCTTTTACTACGAAGGAGAATTCGGTTATCTGCGCTTTGAAGGCGCACGTCTGTGACGGAAGAGCCACCACACACACCTGCTTCTCAGAGACTAAAACGCAGAACTGACGATCACCCAGCTCGGAGGAAGTTGTGGGAGAAACGCGACTAGTGGGATTGTGCGGCGAGCGCAGAGGAGTTTCTTAGGAAAAAAAAAAGTAAAAATCAATACTTTTTCACTCACCGATCGCGGCAGATGCATCGCAAGAATAAGGCCTCCAGCAGACATGATGTACAGGTACTTACTCGGCCTGTCTCTTTCCTTTTCCTTGATGTCCAACTTGTTGATATCTCTCCAGTTTTCGAACTGATAATGGATTAGAGCGCCGTTGCAGTCGAGGAATGCCATCGCCAAAATAGCGCCTTTCAACCTGAATATTGTACCTGCAAAAGACAGAAATTACAGAATTTAACATAACATGTAGCAGCGCAGTTAATTACGTTAAACAACTCAAGAAAAAGGCATCAGAAGCACAGAATGTTAACAGAAGCGTGATAATACATTTTTTTTAAAAAAAAATTCTAATCTTTTCTAACTAAAAAAAAACCCGAAAGTAAATAGAGAGGCTGCACAGCTTAATGCAGCTGCTCGAATGGTTTGCTAACTATCTGCGTGTCAGGAGCAAAACATTTGCCCCATGAAGGAAGGCAATCACTACAAACGAAAAAGTTGTGCAGTACATGTACTGCCTTCGAGAGCAGCAGAAGCATAGAATGTTAACAGAAGCGTGATTATTTACATTTAAATAATACATTTTTTTTAAAAAAAAATCTAGTCTGCTCTAACCAAAAAAGCCCTGAAAGTAAATAGAGAGGCTGCACAGCATAACGCAGCTGCACGTATGGTTTGCTAACTCTTAAGGGGCAAAACATATGCCCCTTGAAGAATGGCAATCACTGCAAACGTTAAAGTTCTGCAGTGCTGCCTTCGGGTGTATTTTTCCGGGGTTTAATGGTTTTCAACCGAGTCATTTTCTTTGACTCTATCAATGTCGTTGTACATTAACATTATTTATTTTCTGAAATTTTTTCGGATTGTCCGAAATTTCGATTATCCTAGGGAAACCATTCCCAACATATTACCATTTCGTTCATTTCTGGTGGGGTCACTGTATCTGTCCGATTTTGCTTATTTAACACCCCCCCTTACCACATGGCACTGAATGTGCTGACTGTAGGGTATTGTTTTGAATTGAATTGATTTACCACTGGGAGACACGATAACGGGTTGAGTCTGCCGTAGGTCGTTCGTCGGCGGAAGATTTAAAATGATCACTAAAACGGAGCCTAGACTCGTTCCGACCCACAGGGTGGGACACGTAAGACAATCTGAAAAAGAAAAAAAAATGCAACGTTTTAAAGCAAGCGCAAACTCAAGCACTTCGGGGCAGTCCAACGCGCGTACTCGATAATGGCGCTGCTGCCGTACCTGACTTCCTGGTATAGGAATCGGCAAAGGCCAGGCACTGGATCGCCTCGGAAGTTATGTTTTCCAAACTGGACATACTGGAACTCCGAGATCTCGAAAATGAACTTTCGATCTTTTCTGTTTGGTCGAAAGTTGCCGCAGAGATGGACGAATATAAAATGGATGCGAATTAGACAAATTGGAAGCACGGTGAAGAGAGAGAGAGGAAAGAAGACATCAGGCGAAGACACTATCTTTCCAAAAGGGTTTTATAAAGAATTTGCTACGATTAAATTGTAAATCAGAGGTTTCCCATCGATTCTCGCGTCAACAGAGGGCGCTGAAAATGGCTCATCAGCTTGCACCGTCATCTGTTATCTCAAGACTGGTTTTGGAAAGATGGAGTCAGCGTCCAAGGTCTACTTTGCGAATTAAAACTATAAAATATGGAAAATAACCATGCATTTTTTTTTCGAAGTTCAATGTAAAATGCTTCTGGAAATTTTGCAGCAAAGCCAGTTGGCGCGTTTACTGCGAAACTGCTGCTAGCATATAAGCTGCAGGAAGCGACGATATTATTTATATTTAATCACAATTACTGGACCAAACATATTTTTACATTGAACATTTATGGCCATAATGGATTTTGACGGAGTCCTCGTAACGTTTACGCACATCGAACTCAAGGGTGTGACTCGAAATGTGACGAAACAATGACTCCGTAACTTCTCGCGTCTAAAACTAAACGATCGAACCGATTGAAAAGTACAGAGACCTTGACAGCCCATTATGCTCAGAGCACGGCGCTTAATCTCGGTTTAATCACTAAACTGTGATCGAAGTAGTAGGGATATCTCGACAGGATATGCTCGGAACCCGCCTTTTGAGAACTCCGTAGCTCCTTAGTGTAAAACTATCCAAATTGTGATCAAAAGTACAGAAACTTAAGTGAAAAGTTATGCTCAGAATTTCCAAACTATCCAAAAATGTGATTAAATGTGCGATTTATTGTTAATAAATAGATTATAGCTAAACGTATGAAGACTTCACGAGGCACTGTCACTCATGAGCATGATGGAATTAGGAATCTGGAGCTTTTCAAATCTTTCATATCCTATTGGTTATTAAAAAGTTTGCGTTAGGCAGACCAGGAGCAAATAAGGTTAAACGGGCTTTAACATCGTTGGAATTAGCACGATCAAGCAGACTGTTTATTATTTATTATTTATTATTGTTAGCAGTTTAGCGCTTTGCGAAATTTTCTTTTCAAACAAGCAAACTCAGTTAGACGAAACGAACTGGTGCGGTAAACAAAAAGTTAAGTGAAATTAAGGTTGAATATGCTGACAGCTTAAATTTGGGGGAAAAAAGGAATTGAAAAAATAACGGGAAAAGGCTGGGATGAAATGTGAATAAAAAAACAAGCGAATCACGGTCGATACAAAAAACAAATTAAATTTAGGTTGGCCGCCATATTGGGGAGATGGCGCCGACCTGGAAAGTTTGGGGGGTCGAATCTCTTTCATGCGGGTGAAAGACGACAGGTGGCAGGCTGGTCAGTCAGGGGGAGAGCACGTATAGGCGTCAGTGGCTGTACTATATAGATATAATTGCAACATCATCATCATCATTGATATATAGATAATAGAAGATAGAGAAATGTAGTGAGATACACCGAATGCGGATACGAAAATCTAAATCTAGTTAAGAAAGATGTGCCACAAAGAGAGATAGAGAGAGATAGTGAGACAGAAAACTAGAAAGACAGCTAGGTGAGGGGTTAAAAAGTGCGTGGGTTCAAATCGAAGAAATTGCAAAAATTTAGAGGTTAAGGGTCGAAAGGACGTGTGAGAAACAGCATGCTGTTTAGAGAGAGCAACAATTGGACGTTGACAAGAATGGACCATAAAACGTTCGGATTCATTTGGATTTTGGCAGCCACTTTATTAGAACGATGGTTTGATGATATTATTACTGTTATTTCGCTCACGTCATAAGGGATCATCCATAAAGGACGTCCTGTATTATTCCAAGTTTTTAGACCCCCCCCCCTCCCCCCTTGTCCTGTTTATGTAACCCCTTCCCTACCCCCACATGTCCCGTCCAATTTTGAAAACAGCTTGATTATTTCATAAGCAATTTTTAATATGTTCTTCATAAATTTTTACATTGAAAATATTACCATTAGTGAACCACAGACCTACAGAATAT
>JAQGAO010006246.1:0-12536 GCA_034697705.1 Ommatoiulus sabulosus
CCCAGGTGCGTCATCACGCACCTGGCCGGTTGTCTACCTCCGCCTGGGCAGACACGTGACGTCCCCACGCCAACATTATTTATAAGCGTTAATTGGTTATACTTTATCCATTTATCAGCGTTTAATACAATCGGGCATTGCATTGCTGAGTTTCAGAAAAGACGCTTTTTGCGCCAGCTTTTCACTACATGTATGCTAATGGCATATGCTTAACTAAAATAAAAAAAAGCGCAAAAACTGGCCGAACAACTCGGCGTGGCCCGGAACTCGAAATTGAGCCGAAATTTACAACGCGCGTGTTTAATTGAATTTTTGGCATCTTCGTGCAAACTGTACATGTTGGTATTTGTATTGAGGTGTAAGCGTGGCTGCAAATGGATGAGCGAAAAACAAAAGGTAATACGCTATCTGGATTCATTTTGCTGTCCAGAAACACGTTTATTTGGGGGATCAACGCACTGAAGTCGTAGTCAAACTTCAATCGAGACGATGCATTTTGCTTCAATTTGAAATATTAACGGACAAAATACGGATAAACTATTTGCTGATTTCAAGGTTAGTATAAACAAAGGAGAGCAAACAAACTATTTGCGATTGTCAATTGCGACAATTAATAATGCTGTAATACGCCATCTTCATTCAACGAGGCGCTAGCCGTCAAACGCTTTCATTTAGGAACCAACCTGTGACAATTGATGTTAGATAGCTACTGTGTGTAATTTGAGTTGTTTTCTATAATGGTCATCATACCGTCGTTATTCACAATGGCATAACCGATGACGTCCACTCTGATCTTATCAACCACATTAACAACTTGTTTTACGTATACGTTTCCGGATCGTGCAACCCGAATGGCAATGTTTTGAAATGGTCATCAATCCACCATGATCTAGATTCAACCACAGTATAGACTGTGATTCAACTGCCTTTTAATGATGTATCCGAGTATGGCAAATCTGGTCATCAAACATGGTGATGGGGCATTTCAACGCTGGCAAGCAACCTTCCCTATAATCGTTGAACAATACATGCATGAATTCACCCAATAAGCCAGCACACTGCATGTCTTGCCCCTCCATTTTGGCCCACATCTCGGGGCAAAATGGTGTTCAAATTGATTTCCACACCTGTTACTCGATATGAAAACCGTTCTTATATAGGCTCGATAAGATTGCATCTAGCTCGAAAAGTTAGAAAACTGCGGTGCTCAGGAATGCGACCTCTCCATCTGGCTTCAAAATGACGTCGAAGCGCTTCAAGAAAATGTGCTCGAACGTGTAGAAAATGCATTTTAATGACGTATATATAATATATGGCGTCGCTCTCGGTGTCCTTTTCCGCGCGTCTTACTGATATATAGCTACGGGGCAGCACGATAGGGCAAAATTAGCATGTCCTATCACTCGCTGAAAATGAGAACTCATTGTTCGATGACAGGCTGCACGATGGCATCCCTGCAGTTGAAATATGCATTTGAAATTCCAGCCGAGACGACCACGGCCATCGCAATCTCCACGCATGCACCTCGAGCATCCTCGCCAATATGAAAAGCCATGCATGGAGCAAGTTTTCCATACGCATAATCTTTGATGAATTAAGGGCGTATGCCGCTATCGATTTCGAGCTGTGATATGCCGAGATTGGTGCGGTGATAAAACTAAATGCCGACATAGCGCGAGCGAGGATTATTGGGCGCGCTCGAGCATCTCTTAAATCACGTCACGATTTTGATGAATAGGCTTACTTCAATAAAGAAAATGAAACTCGCGTGCAAATCAAAAAAAAGGTTGGACGAATATACGACAGTATGGTGCGAGAGGAATATGTTATCTTCGAGGCGTTGCCATGAAAGAGTGACAATCGTTGACGCCTCCAAATTCCAAAGGAGTTTCAACGCGAAGCCAATATTTGGTTTACCCAAGAAAGTTTGGGTAAAACGATCAACAAATTACATTTTCCTATAAAGATACACTTGTACTAAAGATCTTTCATGCATACATGCAGGTAGTTGAGCGCTCGATGAAAACCCTGCATATAGAAATGACATCAGAATTATTAGCAGAAAAATTATGGAAGGTTGTATAGGGGACGAATTGGAAAGTGTCTTAAAATGTTCTAAGCAACCCGTGTTTTCAACATTATACTCGCCTACTACAGGTACTTAATTGGCAAAGGACTTATCATCTGTAATTTAAGCCAAGATGGTGGTTGTCATGATCTATTTTAAAGAACTATCACAGAAATTAAGTTTTTGAACGGTCTTTTACAAATCGTAATTCCGAATAAGTTTTTTTTTTAATGTATAACAGGCGTGCATTTACATCTCCGTCTGCTCAAAATAATACTTGCATAGCTGTATAATATTCATTGATAGACCATTTTCTAAGTTTTCCACACGAGGCAAGCGAGCTTCCAATTTGATAAAAATCCACGCGAGCAAGCCGTCTTTTCCCATTTGAGCAACGGCGCTCGCGTGTTGTGCCACGCACTAATTGCCATTTGCTATTAATCGTCCAATATTTCATTGGAAAAAAAAGGTTTTCCCTGCTCATTTTATCAATTAGTGCCATAAGACAGCCGTTAATTATTCCACACTTAAAAGCATTAAATCCTGTCCCATATTTATTGGCATCGAGTAACCGCACTGGGGAATTGATCATTACACGATTTAAGCAAGCAAATCATTTTCAAAAAGAAGAGGGGAAAAAAAGCGCTTCGGTATAACGTTCGGTGATCATTAGGCTGCAATCTTCTTAATGGCGGTTGCATAATGAGGGAGGAAACGATGGCCATAAAAATGCTCGACCGAATGCAAATTTGACCAATTCATGTTTTATTTGGACGCAAAGGATAATAAGCCTAAATATATTCCGGTTATTAATAAATGTATATGTCGTTATTGCGTTCACGCTAGCTGCCCTTTAGGTAGTCCTTTTATACAGGGTGTCAATAAAATTATTCCGATCATACAGGAACTGTTCTTTCTCATACAATCAGCGGTGCTCCCTTAAAATGTTCCCGTGCCATAAACATTAACAACAGGCCTTTAATATAAACAATAGCAAATGTACGTTGTCGCACAAACTAACTGCATTGCCCCAGGTTTGTTTTAAGTAACTGTAAATATTTGTCTTTCGTCGCGAATGTTTTGTCGACTTATTATATATTAATAATTGCAATGACTTTCCAGAAAATCAAATATCTGTAACATAATACTTCAGTTTATTTATTTGTCCTTTTTTTTAATGAAATAAGGAATAAACGTATAGCATGGCCCGGGTCTAATAAAATAGGCATAATAATGCATTTTTGTTAGGAGCTTCAAGACCATTTTTGGAGCGAGATAACGTGCAATAAAAACTAATGAACAAAACCCTTAAATGGAACGTAATATAATGACTCGCAAATACCGTATATCAACAAGATCGTAGTAAATTATTGTTCGGAGGTACTTTACATTCGCGTAATATACCATATTGAAAATGAAGAGGAAAGCTACTCTCGCTTCTGTTACATCAACTGTCATAATTACATAATTAACAAAAAACCAAAACACGTAAATTTAATAAACCCCTGCTGCTCGTAATGATATCGGAAAAGTGCCTGCGCGCACGTGAACCTGGCTTCCAGAACCGTACTTGGATGAAAATGCCCCACCCAAGATTAAACCAGACAAAGCATAATTGGAGATATTAGCACGAAATCTAATAGTCTAACCAGAACAGGTTTATGTAAACATGAAATTAAGAAATAATGCGGTACAGCATGAATATTATTATTGGGCGTGACATGCGCGCACTGTAATGGCGTATTCTTTTCCACATAAACCTTACATCGGAAAAGCCAACAAACCAGAAGAATAGTGGCTGACTTACAGTGTATGAGAGATAATCCAGCTTTTAAATTAACGCTAAATGTTACAGAAACGATAACATTCTTGACTACACGGCTTTTTTTGTAAGGAAGTGCATGCTGATGCACAGTGTTGCAGTGTTGCAGTGTTGGTATATAAGCCGTATTCAAAACAAACAAACGCTATATAGCTGTCAAACCCCGGCCATGACTTGACGAACCAGGCATGTCAAAATACGATTTTGGTTTCCGAAGCAGATTGTTTTCGATATACATGTACATGTACCCACAAAAAAAGTTTCTTCACAACCAGACCAATTGTAAAATATAGGGTAACTCACGAGATTACGAAGGTTTTAATTTTTTATCTATTAGGCTATATATATAGTATGGTTTTAAGCGAGATAATGTACATGTATATGATATACTGTATTTTTACTAAGAATGTTTTAAAAAACAATCAACGATAAACATAAGCTATCTGTAGACATTCTTTAACAGAAATACGCTCAAAATATGCTTCGGTGCATGCGCAGTTCCAAGACGGTTTTCGAAAAATACCCTACTAGATAAACGGAATATTTCAAAGTTTCAACTGGAACGATTTACGAGTTATAATTAAGGTTCTTAATAGTTCGCAGAACAACTTGCGCACAATTTTACTAAATAATTTACATAAAATGATTTAGTTAATATAAAAAATGGTTTCGTAGCATAATAACCGCTGAATGCCTGCATGTATAATGCGGAATCGAGAATTGCCCACAGCATCTCTTGATCAGAAACTGAGCAAAAGCTTATTTTATACCTTCGATTTTTAAGAATGTTTTGCATAAAATGAGGCTCCATTTCTCACTGCCCTCGTAACGCAATCTAAAACCTATAGGAATTGTGGATAGCAAATCGACTTCCAATCAAGAGGATCCTCCAAGTTTCGCCAGGCTCGAGCTACGGTTTTTGCAATTACCAGACGAGGAGTTGGTGCAAAAGCGTGCATGTCTACAACGCATTCGAGAAGTAATTGTGAATTCCCTAAAAGAAATTGTTTCTGTAACGAATCCTCGAAGGACTGGGGCAAAAAACGTACAGATATCTCGAAGAAGACACGACAATATTCGCAAATTGAGAGCAATCGAGCTACCGTTGCAATTACGCCGATGCAGAAATTTGAAATCAACTAGTCGGCACATCCGCAGAGTGGTTGGAAAAGAAAGAAACGATTTGCTCTTCCACCATCCGCTTTTTTGGGTATCCCCAAAAGGACTGCAATTGGTCCGAGGTAGCCGGGCATGACTATCTAGGGGTCAGGCTAGGAAAACTAAAACGGCTTCCAGTTTGCACTAATTGGAAAAAATGAGCGCGTAGCGTATCGATCTGGCTTGTGCAAAGTGCGTGGTGTAATTAGGCAACGCCGTGTAATAAAAATGTGAATGTAATCAAATTGTGTGTGTGGAAACCTAAACTTGGCAGCGCAACGAGGTTCACCCAACAAGCCCTGGCCAATGACAACTGGGCAACTCCTCCAACGTGAAAAAAAAATACGCTCGGGTTCTAGAAGCAAAAATCAGTCGCTCCGAATCGAAAGTCGGAGCAGATGCTCGATTCTACGTTAATGGTGCTATAAATATACCCCTAGCTGGCGCGTGACACTTTCACTGCCGATCATTCTATTGTTCTAACATTGCACAGTCCATCCCATAAATAAGAACGATGTAACTTAATTGTTTTATCAACGAAAACACGATAGTATTGCATAAAGGAGTTGATAATTATCATTTGCGCCAGGATGCATTATAAAAATGGCGCTTTAAAATTAGGAAAGCAGAAATGAACATTGAAAGAAAAGGTTCACGAAAGACCGAGTGTAGGCCTACTTGTAAGTATACAGTATATATTTTCTAAATTTTATTTTAAAGAAATTTCCAATTACTTTAAGAGCGAGGCTCAAATGTTTTCAGCAAATCCTCAATCTTGCAAATTGAATTTCCAACGCAGTCGACAATAAATTGACCGTGATTTTGGGTAATGCAAATATTAAAAGCTGTCAAACTTAATCTCATGAGGACGACAAGCCCAAACGTACAAAACGTTTAAACAAAAATATGGAGATGAGGACCAGACTATGGGTGAGAGCATAAATACATGTAATGCTTATTGCAGGCACTTACCACTCGGCGTACACTATAGCGCCACCAAACGGGATAAGAATGCGGCATGCTTTTTAAATGAGAGCGCACTTAAAGAAAGCTTAGCCGAGCCAGGCTGAGCTCACAAGAAGCAATAATAAGCTTTCAATAATGTTTATAACGTGATTTTTTGGAAATCCGAAAGCAGATTTTTAAGACAGAGTGGCACACAGATCACTATTGGTCAAAAGTGTAGCCATGCACATATGTACCGTAAAAACGTGTCCTGCGCTCATCATGAAATGCTAATGCGCATGTGCAAGGTTTTACGCGGAATGATTTACCCAGCACAACGCATGCAGTGGCGTCACCAAGCACACTGACCATCACGCTGATATCAGCGTATATTGTGCACCCCAAAGCTGGAAACAAGCACGAAAGAAGCACGTATAAAGTATAAGCATTCTTTGTGCTCGCACCCTATCGATGCATGTCTACGACACTTCATAAATTACTCATTATTTACACTCGTTTCAAAGTTTAGAATTTGATTGAAATCTATACATGTAGGCCTACTGAATATAGAAAATTACTGCTAAGAACATGCTCGGGATCGGTTACATGTGCATTTTAGAAATATTCTGCTTAAATACAATTTAGGAAATACGCTGAGAATTTTGATGCCGAATCGTGCAAATTATATATATATATAGTGACATAGAAATGTTGCAATACATTCTAGACTTTATACATGTAGTGTAGGCCTACTTAAAAATGTCGCATTTAATCACAACTTTCGCTGCTGAATAATTAATGCACTTCATGAGCACCTTCGGCTCAACGTTTTGATCTACTGTATTTTCCGCATCTGTTTTCAAATTCTTCGAAGGTTTCTACATACAATATATATTCGTTTTACTTCAGCCCTAATGTTCACGCTTAAAAAGGCACCACTAAATTTATCTGAATTTATGCATGATTGTTCAAGCTGTAAAATTATGCGCTTGTTTCTAAATAAACTATGGAGTAATGAACCAAAATGCTGACGTAGAAAAAAGATATCAGGGATAATTATCCAAGTTTCCGAGTCAGCAAGAGCCCAGCTATTATTGTTTACTTTCGTGTGTTTCCATTAAAGATTAATTACATTGGCTATTTTATGCGCGCAGGAAAATGCGATGGAAACAGGGACTAAATAAATGTAGGCTCGCGAAAATAAACATTTATCAGGGAAAATCTGTTTCATAAACTCGTGCATATTTTTCATATACATGTACATAACTGGTGTACATGCATCGTTGCGCAGAATACGAGCTATACACATTAGCATATTACTATCTAACATACGCGACTCCACCACAAAGTCCTTTATAAAAGCTTCGATATATATAGGGTAAGAATATATACATTGAATGCTTATTGCAGGCGCTTACCACTCTGCGTACAACTACAGCATCAAACAAACAAAAATACTGTATAATTTATGGACTGAACGTGATGAGATGGAATCGAATTGTAATATTATATGTTACAAATGAACACACATAATTAATGCTTATTACAGGCGCAACAAGACTTTACAGACTTATGACTCACCTTGTAGTTGTACGCAGAGTGGTAAGCGCCTGCAATAAGCATTCAATGTATTCTTACCCATACAGTGTACATGTACATGTAAGTTAACAGTATACAGCGTACCTCAACAGCGAGACACTTATAGATAAATGTCAGAATACCGCAAAACTGCCCAATGATTGATCACTGTATAAATCATAATTGTCGAATGTGACACGAAGCCTTTATTTTAAAAAATTTAACAAACAGGGTATACCTTATGAAATAGCAGCACCAAATTCACTTTAATATTTATTCTATACACTTTGTAAAGCACAATGGCACAAATATCTACATGTAATACATGTATTATTTATGGGCGTAGCCCAAATAGTTAACTTTATCGTTTGAAATAATTAATGCAAGCAGCTGTTTACCATACATGTGTTTTTTTACATAAATCAATGGTTTATTTTACTACAAAAATTACTATTTTACTAGTTCATAAATATGGTTTATACCTTTTTTTTCTCTTTTCAAAGTTTGAATTTACATCACCCTTTTAATGCATAAAGATTTTGATAGGATTGGAGATTTCCATACGGAACGTTCCCACTCACACAACCATATGCCCCAGCAGATGTAGGGAGCCTGACATCTGTATAGAAACTAGTTTTCAAAGCATTTTTAATCATGACAAAAAACCATCTGAAAACATTACTGCATCTACTGTACGTGTAAATTTGTATATTTTGCAATACCAAACTACTACATCGCGAAATTACATGTGTTGGATAATTTTATTCGATGCATGCGGACATTGTTCGAGAGAACGTTACAGCAAATTGCTAACATTTGCAGCGTGCATTTTCTTTATAATAAATGGGACATTTCATGTTTACCTCTCTGTATTCTGACCTACTGCATATACATGTATAGGATCACCTGGAATTAACCAAAAACCTAACTTAACCTTAAACAGCTATAACCGTAAACAGCATCATGCTGTGCAGCGTTTAAGGAAAAATACGCCCAATTAACGGTTGTCAGATCTGGCAAATACTACTTGGCGTTCTTAAACCACAGGCAACAATCCACATTCCGAGCGGAAGAGCTTCCATTCCATAAATACTCTACATTCGGAAACACCTGGGGTTTTGCATGTTGAACATTCTGAACATGATGAGAATGCGAAGGTCGCTTGACACGCATACGCACTTTTTTCTATGTCTCTGCAGACAGCAGATTTGCGAGCATTTGTTTCAGAAGTGCATCAATACCGAATCTCGTTCGAGAGCCAAATTACCTGGAAGAACTGCATATTCCACGTGCTGCTATAGGGATATGCCCAGGGTATTGTCTTCCTCTGCGAGACGCCCAATTTGGCAGCATTGCGTGAAGGAAATCATCGCAGCTAGTGATTGCACCTGTCACACCTGACGTGCCAGTGAAAACACGGGGAAAGATTGATTATTGGATTGACGTTTTTGGCCTATTTATAGCCATTGCAAATGCAATACTGGATGGCTCAGAAGTAAAATGCAGCGGGCTCCCGCATGTTCCGGTTTGTTGGGGAATCATATATACATGTACTTATAAAAAAAAACTATTTTCCTTTAGGGAAATTCTCTTCTGATTTTTGGAAACTAACAGTATTTCTGCAGGAGGGTCGTCATGATTAACACGAAAATGTTAAATCTTGGTTATGTTGGTTAAATCTTCATTTAAATTTTACTGTGGAAAAGAGTTAAGTAGTTAAACCTGCATGTTTCTCAAATAGCGACTAACTTGCGAGTTAGAAAGAACTAAGAGCAAGCAAATAATATTGGAATAATTTTCTTTGTCAGTTTGAGGTTTCTATTCTGCGCAAAATTCAGTTATTAGCTAAAACATCTTACAGTGGTCATACATTTTGTATATACATGTATTTATACATGCATGTATGTATATACAGTAAATGTATCTGTTATTCCTATAGTTCTTGTTCGTTAAATTTCAGAAATGTGCATGTTAACGTTTTGCAAATCTTCATTTATATTTTAAAATAGCTGTTTTGTTTCATGTTTTAACTAATGATTATAAATGGATGCGTGCACAAATGTGAACATTTAAATTTGCATTTCTTTAATGTCATGTAAACCGACCATACCATTTTAGCTGCATGTGTAAATGCTATATCCTCGAACGTTAATGGGCTTTCAGAATATACGATTTCTCCCAAATGAGATCTTGGTCACCTCAAAGTTTAACAGTAAATTAAAAACAAGTCCAATTAAAAGCTATTTCGTTAATTTATTATGTTTACGGCAGATTAAATCTGTCTTAAAAGTTAAGCAGATGATGGAAAAGGCTATAAACTAGCAAATGGTAGGCCATTTAGAATTCGGTTTATAACTCGAGTATAGCACGAATGGATGTGCCTTAGTTGTTTTCATTATGAAATGGTTAATAATTTATAGATAAATTCCAGAGGTGCGCAGAGTTATGTCGGCAATATTCCGCGTTTTAGTTTACGGGGGTTTCGGGCTGTGAAACAGAAGATTGGTCATATTTCAGAAAGATTAACTGTTGGCATTCTTCAAATTCATATATCAAATGTACGCTACACGCAGCGAACACATTGTGCAGAGCGCAGCAATAAAAATAAGCCATGGTAACCCACCTTCCCCCTTTTATCTTTTATTGCGAATGAAAATGTGTTTATATGAATTGTTCTACACAGTTAAATATGCACGGTCATCCATAGTTTCTTCTCTCGTATATCGACCTATCCGATCAATTACATATACAGATGCCAAATTCATCGATATACTGTATTGATTAGATTGTATAGATTTGTGTTATCTTATTAGTTATTATTGTTCAAAATTCGAATCGAAAACTCATTTTTAAATGAAAAATGTCTAGTGACAAAGATTCTTCCATTTGTATTTCTTTACTCCTATCCTTATACATTATATTACAACTTTACAAATTGAATACCGTGAATCAACTCTTTAATCACGAAGAGATCACCTGTATACAGTTATATAAAGCAAAGGTGATAATTCAATTCACGATCTATCTCGATTGAATTTTAGACCACAAAATGCTAGAAAGTATTCCTGGATATTGAAGAATGGAATCAAACCTGCTACACAGACATACCAGACCGGAACTTTATCTGCACCAATCTGCAAATTGCTTCAATGACATGTACATGTAGTAGCAAGGTCGTCGTTGGTCTGCAGCGGATGACGTGAACCTGTCCTGCAGGGTTTACAACATACGCATCCGGAACAGGAAGTGCTAACGCGGTTTTACACCGCTGTATGCTCGCTCCAGATATTCGGAAGAAAATTTTCCAGATTCAGCACAAGTAGGCCTACACGTAACGTTTTCCCAAGCCTAGTAAAGTGAAACGTTTTCACCCTAGTTAATTATTAAGCGCCGCATCACCGTTAACCTCGCAGATATTAAGCCTGTTCTTGGAAATTTAATAAGCACGCATTACTGGCAGTTAGGCATGGCGCATCCAGGTAGAGCGTCCTCATTGTGCTTCTCTTCCTGGCAAGGCCCTTTATCGACATTTTGGGGAATGAAGAGCAGCTCATTCGCGGCACCCGGCCAAGAAGCACTGGACCAGCAAGAAGCACGTAGCAAACCCTTTCCTCTTGGAATTCTCTCGAGAACCTTTATTTTTCCAATTAACCCGAATCTAGATTTTTTATTGGCGCCGATCAGCGCGGGAATCCTCCGGAGAGCAGCGCACGCAAACGCACTCGGCACAAACGGTAGCAAATTGGGAGAAATATGCCAGCTGTTATGGTCCTAAACAACGAATTTATGCACTTCCCTTCTCCACGCTTCGGAAAGAATAATTGCGTAAAGGAGACCGGCCTGTGCTTTTTTTTCAGAAAAAAAGAACGCAGCAACAATTTAGGATTAATACGTTTATATGGATGAAAGATTAATAGGAAGTAGCAAAAGCCAACGAGATAACCTTGTTCTTGAGGTATTGGCAACAGGAAATTGTGACCAGTTTGCAGACGATGTATCAAAATTCCAATCAGAATGTATCACAGATGATGCCGGACGAAGCCTTCAAATTAATTCATTGCAGAAAGGTATTTGGCGCCATAATCTCCATTTTGTTTTACTTTGCCCAGCGCCATCTGTGGTTCATTCTGCGCCACATTATTTCCTCTAACAAGATCATATGGCAACAACAAGTACTGTATACTATATAACATTTTTTTTAATCAATCGCAGGCTAAATGCAGGTGATTTTTTTAATAAAAATTTGCAAAAAGAGGCAATTTCCTATTACATGTATCATTATAGCAATAACACAAAAAGTCGAAATATATTGGGTATTCTCGCCACGATAGTTTATCAGTTTTAGTGAGTATAAAATCGGAAACAATTCTTGAGATCGAGAAATGTGGATTAGAGGTTAGCATTCTCGCCTTGTATTCGGTATAGACCCAGGTTCGATTTCCGGGTCGGCTATCCTTAATTGTGGTTTTTCATAGTTTCCCACAATTCCTCCAGATGAATGCTAATTAAGATAGTTCCTATATTAAATCGACCATGACCGTCTTCCCATCCCATCCTCCTCGTTAAAGTCACGAATATGGGAAATATAACTAAACTGCAATTTTGAGGTCCATCATGACCAGACTGCTTATTCTGACTTAATTTGCATAATGATCCCCCCACCCCGCCAAACGGTACTATGAACTGGCTGAAGGGTAAATAAATGAATTGATCACCCTTGAAATTTAACCATGTAGGCAAATAATGGACCATTTTAAAAAGGAATTTCCGTTTGAAAACTGCGCTTTTTGCATTTCGCATAGTGACGTATTTTCGATATTTTGCTTCTCATTTTCGTCGAAATCGTCTCCCAAAAGCAAGGGCTATGGATGGGAGCACATTGTGACTTAAATTAAGAAATTTACTTATCGACCACTGGCGCCACCCAGCGGGCTAACAAGTGCTAAATGAAAACGCATTAGCACT
>JAQGAO010006247.1:0-12536 GCA_034697705.1 Ommatoiulus sabulosus
AACTTCAGAACTGGCAACGTTATCGGCTCACGTTTTACCCGCTCGTTTCCTCACCTTATATTCTTACACCGTGGTGGTAACCAGTCTAAAGGACATTCATAAACCGTTCATATGGATACTATTCCGAATAGCTTCCGCTTACTGTAGAGAACTAACAACAACACCCTATCATCCTCTAACAACGAAATGTAACTAGCCAAAATCTCACCTCTAAGTTTTTATCCAAATAGATCCTGGATTGAAACCACACACACAAGGAATTAGGTAAGTAATGGAAATAGTAACTATGGAATAGGGAATATGTAAGTATGGAAACAGTGTAAGTAATATCACCTCTCACAACTACAATTACAAATAAACCTATATAACCCCGCTATAGAAGGGCAAATAGCCCTTAGAGCGTTCTTCTTCTTCTTAAGAAGCGCTTATAAGAGTTCTGAAAGCAGATTTGTAAGACACAGACTGGCACAAAGATCACTATTGGTCAAAAGTGTAGCCATCGATTGTATATCGCCTACCGTAAAAACGTGCCCTGCACTCATCATGAGATGCTAATGCGCATGTAATAGGTTTTACGCGGAATGTTTCACCTAGCATAACGCATGCAGTGGCGCCACCAAGCACACTGACCACCACACTGATCATCGTTCATTGTGTGTTCCAAAGCTGGGAAAAAGAAGCTGAAAGAAGCATTTCGAAAGTAAGCATAATTAAAGCATTCACTGTGTTCTTACCCTCAATAAGGAACGATTTTTATATAAAGGGTTAAAACCAAAATAAACACGGCCATGACCGTCTTCCTATCCCATTCTCCTGGTTAAAGTCCCAAATACGGGAAATATAACTAAATTGTGATTTTGGGGTTTGACTTAATTTGTATAACGATCCCCCTTGCCAAATGGTACTATGTACTGACTGCAGTGGAAAAGAATTGAATTGAATTGAAACAGAATTGAGGATACTAAATCAAGTCTTAAATTACGTGATGCAATATGGTGTAAACTGAACATATGAAATCAAATTTTATGCCTTTCATCAATTCTTCGAGCTATCGTCACGTAAACATTTGTCTCATAAATGATCATAAATATACTCTATATACCCGTAATTTAATTTATTAACTTCGAAAATAACTTCTGAAATATAAATCACCAACGAAGTTTCGTTACATTTCGCCGATAGTTTTCAAATAAGTACACGTGGAGGAAAATTTATTTTTTTAAAATTAAAATTAAAACTCCTGAAATATAAGTTTTGTCTAAAACATTTTTTTCGTATAATCATCTTAGATGTCGCTGTAATCGATGAAACTATAAATGTTGAGAAATTTGCATCATACGACCCACTCCTTTTTGAGGGGGAAAAGGAAGTTTAACATTTTAAAAGAAAACTTTTTATTACAATGTTTGCTTGAACAAAGTAAATAAAAAGCAGATATACAGTTTCTATAATCAGGTAGGCACATAAAATTTGCATCATAAGAATAAATGCTCCAAATAAAAGTGTAACTACATTTGAAAGAGAAAATTAATTATGCACAAAGTAGCTTGCTCCCCTTACACATTCATTTGAACCATTTATTCGTATTACATAAATTTCTCGACATTTGTACAGTTTCATCGATTACAGCGACATCCAAGATGATGCGAAAAAAATGTTTTATACAAAACTTACTGTGTTTTTAGCGCAGATTCATAATCAGATCTGCAAAATAATTGGAGGATTCCTTTTAAAATTTCAAAGGGGCCCCCGATCCCCACGCCGGGAGGGGGAGGGGATTAATTCTTGCATAATTTGAAAGGCAAGTTGATAATATTAATCTTGTATTCTGATAACTTTTCCAATTTACTGTTTATTTTAAAAGATATTGGACAGATCATGATAAATGAAACACCCGGTTCATGTAACTATACAGTATACATGTATATCCTCAAAAAACTTTTTATTTACCAATTAAATTTGTTTTATACATTACAAAGGATAAAATTGGAAATTAAACACCCGGTTCATGTTTTGTTTACCAATTAAATTCGTTGCATTTGATTGATATTTGTTTTATACATTACAAAGGATGAAATTAGACCTTTTCCCATCAAATGGAACGTCGTGTTCTATTATGTGGAATTTTTTTCATTTATATTTACTCAAAAAATAATTAACAGAAAAATGCAAAGAGTTTATAAGCTTTGGTTGAAACGGGGATGAAACTAACTTCATTGGGGATATCAGGTGTTACTTCTAATTTTTTGATATTATGGTCATAAGGTTTATTACACTACTAGAAATTTATAAGGACTTACGACCAATTTTACTGAATTTAATATTGGCGCTATAAATTTTCACTTCTCTGATTTTCCATTGCTGTCTTTTATTGCACACAAACAAGTCTCGGTGTATCAGTCACACTGCTCGACAAATTTCGAAATTCGAAGTATCAGGAAACCTTAATGTTAGAAAAAGTATTTTCAGGTTGATATCGAAAGAAACTCTGTCGATCATTTTTATTATACGTGAATATACGCAGCATGACATTTGAGATCATCTCGATAGGCCAGTTTAATTATAGTGGACGTATTTATAGAATTAAAAATCCAATTATTTTCAAGTTGACTTGGACGGCAAGGATTGTGGAAAGCCTCTCAAAATATAATGGATTCAACGGTTTTATCCCAAAGCAGTTATAACTACGACATGTCCTTCAAAGATTTTTGCATGAACAGAAGAGAATTAAAATGAGTGAACAGATGGGGCTACGAGATGCGTCCAGATCTATCATACGATCATCCATTATGTTTCAGAGCCAGAAAGGGGAAAGGGGTCAATCCGAAGTGGACGAGTTGGGTCACAAAGAGCGGCAATTGGTCATGCGCAGTCTGTGAATGACCAACATTTCACAGTTTGCATATTATAGGCAAATCATAAATGGTAAAACTGTTGAACGAGTTCTGAATATATTTTTCGCAAAATATTAAGTATATCATATTCACTTCAGCCATTTTGTATATTTTAAAAACTATTTTAATTCAATAATATAAAATTACAAAAATCAAAATGGTCCATATCTGTTCATAAATGCATGTCGTTTTAAAACAAGCTGCAACAGTTTACAATTTTATCAAAATATTAGTTTCCATAGAGGGATTAATCAGTAACTTGAAATTATTGATATGTATCTAAAGAATGTTGTCTATGGAAAGTAGATGTCTAAACTATCTTCGAGAATTATAAGATAAATTAAGATTATACAAGTACGTGTATTACAAGAATAGTCTACAGAGTTATCCCCCAGAAATTTTATTTTCAACTTCCCTGATTATTACAGATTTTTAAACAAATTCCCCTGACCAATGACAATGTCAAAATTAGCATATGCCAATGTTATCCGCAATTTTTCAAAATTTAGACAGGACCAAATTCAATATTTTCAAAAATTCACAATTTATACTTTTGAGAAAATTTTGAAATATTGACAAAATCAGCATGAATTTTTTTAGAAAATTTGACAAATTTGCATTCGTAAAATGTAGCAAATTTTGGAAAATCTGTATTCTGAAAAGGTTGAGAATTTTGCAAATTGATCCTCACAAACTGTTAAAAATTTTGCAAATTTTATTCGGAGACTGTTGTAAATTTAGCAAATTTGTACTGGGAAACTGTTGAAAATTTAAAAAAAATTGTAGTCGGAAACTATTGTAAAATTTGTAAAATTTGCAAATCATTAATTTGTAATCATTAATTTTGGATTGTGACAACTAGAATACGTTGAATTTCTATGACGTTTTCATAATAAGTCATTGTTCCCTAACTTTTCCAGGTCTGGATTGGGGGAACCCTGATAGAATACGCGGGTATCTTTAGGACTTTCGAACACTCTTTTTAAAGTGGTTCATGAAGAATAATTCTATCAAATTTCGGAAAACGCGAAGTTTTTAAAAGTTTGTTAAAATGTCAAATGCAGATTGACGGGTGGCCTTATTATGGCATTAGCCCACCTGTTTACAATGTGAACGAAACAATTTGCTTTTTGTTAGGATCAGGTTTTCTCACGGGAAAACCCACGACTTTGGGCATGTGTCCCGAAACGCCCCTATTACATCCCCTCCTCATCATTAAGCTAAATATTAAATACATCAATTTCGCAATTATTTGAATTGGGCTCTATAGTATATAGTCACTAAACCAACGCATATTTTTCATTTAAAAATTTAACGTTCAAGAGTACGTTATTATTTTTCGTCATCTTTTTCTAAAATTTCAAAATTTCATCTCAAATTTCCTATTGCTCCGGTTTTTTTTGTTTTGTTTTTTCAAAGGTTGAAGAATGTGATAATCGCCTATCCTGAATTTTTAACAACATTTTGGATAATATGAACTCTCGATTTTTGCAATATTAGGAAACAGTTGCTGTCTTCAGCATTTCTTGAAGTAACGCATCGTGCATGAACAACCCCCCTTCCATCTCAAAATATGGGCGTCTATTGTGTGCAAAAATGATGGAATTTCGATGGTATTAAATCCGGAAAAGAGTTGTCAGGCCTAAATATGAACTGGGGAGAAAAATAAGTCGAGATGCGTGTGCAACTTTTAATGATTAATTATATACGTGCTATCTAAAAAAAGGAAAAATAAGGTTAATACATGGACCAGATAAAAAAGTCAGGTCCGTCGTCCGAGAGTTCGTGACGAACTTCCCGAATTTTCACGTAAATCCAATTAGTTTCAACCGAGGCATGGCATGAACGACTATTATTCCCGGAGGGGAGGGGGTTCAGAAGGGCCAATTAGCAGCAACTTTAGTTGCCGTATGCGTCGAATTTTTTTAAAAAAAATGACCCTCCATCATTTTTCTGTTAATAAAGGAAAAGAAATGAAATCCTATTGGTGTCCAACCTAATGAAGACCTCAAATGACGAACTCGTGGACAGTTGTCATTGAAGTGTTCAGGCTGGTAAAGGTTTTGGCGTACAATCGTCTTTAGTATCGTTTCCTGTTTTTTTTTTTTGTTTTTTTTGTTTTTAAATGAAAATATGCAGAACCAAGTACAAATCCTCAGACACAATCAGTGGAACGATTGGCACAGGAAATCCTATACCCTGCATATTAATATTTTTTTATGAAATTATTTTTAATTATGGAGACGTATATATACGTTTTACGCAAAAACTTATCACGGTTCTTTCTTCTTCAGTGAAAGCCATTTTGAAAGACAAATTCGAATGATTACGCCATTAAAAAATAATGTAAAGAATTCGAAAGTAAAGAGAACAACAATATTTGTACAAATTTTCATTAAATTCCATTAACAAATAACCATTTTATGATTTTTATAAAGTTTGCTTACTTTTTATTGGCCCACCCTGTATATTCATTTAGGATTTTTTCCCCAACATTGCAGTTTACTTCGAAATTTCTCTTGTTTTTTTCCACTATCAAGTAACTATTTACTCAACGTTTCGGCAACATTGCCTTCATCAGGAGCTACTTTACAAATACCAGTGAATACTCCCCACTTGAAGATGCAACCATTCATTGGCGATTCCTGTATATATTTTTGAGAATGTTATATAATTTAACATGCAGAAGATGAAAACTTTAAAAACAAATTGAATTACAAGTTTGATCTCATATGTTGATTTGTTGACACTTCGTTTTCTACAAATAAGTAATGTCTTGAATTAGCACATAAAAAGGCTTTTTTTGTTCAAAAATGTAATCTATGATGCTCGAATTTTATAACTTTTGAGATACTTTTGTACATTACTTATGAAATGTATTGATGTGCTATTTCAATTTAGATTTTATTTTCATAAAAATAATCTGGTTAAGATTATCTGAACCTTAGATAACAGCGGATATGTCGCTTCTACGTTGAGAATTTTTTTTCACCAGTAAAGGCTATTTATTTCAGGAATTACTTTCTAAATTTCTATCATTGTTGGTATAGGGTTTAGGGTCGCCTTAAACGATCCTATTTAGATTGGCCCTGGCACCGCTTTTATCAATTCACGATGAGTTTTCTAGAATGTAGTTGATGTCGACTCTTGATTTTCTTATTTTTAGTTGGCCGAGGTGCGTGACGAATGCCAACTCGAACACCAGAAGCTGCAGGAGACTCAAAAAGATTTAAATTTGATAAAAGAGGAAAATGCCAAGTACCTGGAAGAGCTGCAGAAAAGTAAAGGTGAACGTTTTTTTTTTTTTTTTTTAAAAAAATCATTTATTTGAGGTACAGCATTTCATGGTGATTTCGAAAATTGGGTCTCGGCCTCAAATCCGAGACCATATGCGACATACTGTATATTTTAATAAATGCAAGCTTTGTAAATGATTTTGGAAGTGAAAAAGCTTTGATCTATAAAACTGAGAAAGGCCTGGGACTTTTTTTTGGAAAATTACATAAAACGTTTTTTGTAATATCGGTTTTTTTTTGGAGAATGAAATGAATTGACTTGAAAGGTTTAAATGATGTAAATAAGGCACGAAAAACTCTTGTTTTTAAGAATTATTAATGCACAAGACTTGTAAAAATATTGTACTAGTTCTGGAGGACTTTACGATCCAATTGAATGAAAATGATTGTATTTGGAGATCTTAAACGTTGGAAAATTTATAATAATTATCAAAAAGTAGCTCTTGAAACCGGAGTTAATAATTCTACTAAGAATGTTATACTTTATAAATAAATTGGAGTCCAATCGGCTTAAAAAATACAATCTTGTAAAAAACCTACACATGTCTAGGCTTATTTTGAAACTAACGGTAGCTGCCATTTTCTCAATGTTTCATAATTTACGCAGAATTAACTGCACAAATCGAGTTGGCGAAATCGGCTGCCGATTCCAAAATTGAACAGTTGAACGAAGAGATCGAAAACCTGAAAGACAAAGTACAAAGTCTAGATAAACACATCGAAGAGTTGGTGGCGGACAAGAAAGTTGTTGTGGAAGAGAAGGAAAAAGAACTGGAAGATTTTAAAAAGGTGCAATTATTTTTGGTTTTACTTAGTTTTTTTATTGTCATTTTTATTAAATCATATAATTTCAAATGGTTTGTTTTTACAGCTATATGAGGAGTCCCTGGCTGCTAAAAAAGAAATGAAGGAGAAATTCGATAAAGAGTTCGAGTATTTGAGAAATTGTAATATGGAAAGGGAGCAACAGCTCATGGAAGACTACGAATGGAAGCTTAGGGAAATTTGTAAAGATTGCAAAAATAAAACCGACCAATATAAGGTAAGTGTCGTTGGCTAGTCTATTATTATTTGCTTAAAAAATTTGTAACATTGAATGTTTTTAGATTTAATCATTTACTCATTTTCTGGACATTGTTATTTCGAAAGAACATTCGCTATTATTTTAGTACCATTTTAATTGATTAAATCTAATGTACCTAAAAGTTACCCAGAAGGTGCTAAGATCGACAAGATGCCAGCTTTCGTTTCCTCATTTTAATGTCTAAATTTGAATATTAAAATGTGGAAAGAATGAAATTTCACTACTTTTAAATTACCATTGGATAGCACGCACGAGGAAAATTCATATTGTCAATTTATCTTTGGAATTCTTAAAATTGAAAATACTAGATTTAAAAAAAGCATTGGATAACACGTTGAGATAATACGAAAATGAAATTTTACTATATTTAAATGACCATTGGCTAGCATACACGAGGAAAATTCATATTTTAGTGTTCTCAAATTTATTTTTCAATTATTAAAACTGAAAATACTAGATTTTTTAAAAAAATCTTTGAATAACACGTTGAGATAAAACGAAAATGAAATTTTACTAATTTTAAATGACCATTGGCTAGCACACACGAGGACAACTCATATTTTAGTGTCCTCAAATTTATCTTTGGAATTCTTAAAACTGAAAATACTACTTGTAGATTTAAAAAAATCTTTGGATAACACGTTAAGATAATACGAAAATAACATGGATTAATTCAGGAAGTTCAAGCCAAACTTCGGGAAGACTACGACCGGCTGGCGATCGAGAAGGCGACGCAGGCGTCGGAGCTGCGCAAGAGCTTGGAGGAGGCCAATGAGAAACTAACCATGCCGGAAACAGAACTGCGCCAGTTGCGGGGCTTCGCCCAAGAACTGCAGAAGGGGGTCAAGGTGGCGTCGGCTCAGGTGGACCAGATGCGCTTGTTGGAGATCCGCCTGCGTGAGGAACTCAGGGACACCCGCCAGCAGCTGCAAGAGGCCAAGGACAAAGCTGAGCAGCTGGACAAGGAAGTGACCGAGACGAAGAACTCCTGCGAGAGGAGGCTCAGGGCCAAGGAGGTCAACCTGAAGAACACTAATGATGAGCAGCTGAAGATGGCCACGCAGCAGTTCAACGATCAATTGCAGTAAGAGTTCATTGGTTTTAGCGGGGTTTTGGCAGGGATTTAGCATCAACTGGATGGACATGGCTAGCTGATCAAGCTGCAGTTGTCCTCTTTATTACCTGCCTACTCATTTACTCGTATAACGATTTATAATTTCAAAACTGTCAATTTGATAGCAAAGGATAGTTATCCTACCATATGCAGGATCCAGAACGGTACTTTAGCCTTGTTCTGCATGATTTTAGAAATGAACTGAAACTGTCTTATACTTTCACGGAGTAAGAACCGTAATTTTATATTTTGTTAATTTTGTTAGCAAAATTGTGGCCAAGGGATTAGACATTACATAGTAACTTGTTTATAGCCAGGCAAATGATCATGAAAGCATGCAGTGGACGCACTCTCCTAATTTAAAAATTGGGGATTTGGTTGGTTTACCAAACAGTATTCAGCAACTGTACAAGCTGTATGGAATGACAAACTGTAAACATACCTAAAAAGTGTCAAGGAAATATTGCAGACATTTACAATATAATTTTAATGGTCTGTAGCCTAACATTTATTTTTGTCAACTGTCACTTCCTTCGTAGGAAAGAATCGAAGCGAATAAAAAGCGACATGGAAGCAGAATACATCAACCAGAAGATGGCGTCTCTCCAAGAGCTAGCTTTTCAGAAGGACCAAGAACTGGCGTCCGTGATGAAAAATTATGAAAGTAAACTGACCGACACCAGCGAAAAGGTATGATCTTTTGAAACTGATTTTAGATGCATGTTCATGGCCCAAATTGAAGTGTTGAACATCTATTTTTTTCTTGTTGAAAGCTCAATGCCACGACGAAGCAGATGGAGGATACCGAAAAGCGGTTAAACGACGAAATCGAGTTAGCAAAGATGACATGTAATTTGAAGGTTGGAGAGTTGCAACGGAAATTGGACGAAAGAACGAGCGAGTACCAGAAAAAAGTAAGTTTTTTTTTCAAATATATATATTAATTCAAATTAGCAGCTTTTTAGCAAACTTTCTATCCTTTACTTTTCGTTGTAAGCTTATTACATCGCAGCTATTCAAACCGATCTGGATATGACGTCACATGACGTTCATCAATCTTTTAATGGCAAATAAAGCACGTTGGGCAATCCATTTTCCGAAGAGTTTACACGGTATTAATTCGAGAGGAAATTGTTTTTCAGGAAAACGAATTGAAAGTAAAAGAGAAGCAGCTAGAGGATCTGCAAATGCAGTTAACTGCTCATCGCTCAACCCTTGATCTGGTCAGGGAAGAAGCCGAAAAACAGAAAGAGGAAGAGATTGTCAGAATAAAAACCCAGCTCGAAGAGCAAATAGGTACTTGTACTATTCAGTAGATTTCCACGAGAAGCTACTGGCCCAGTTGTATCGCGCGAATTTAATTTATTTTAGGATAAAAAGTGGCCTAATTTTGGCCTTGGCTGTCGCTTTGCTCTGTATATTTGCAGCGCGTGTATACTAATTCCAGTGCATTTCAGAAACAGTGAATAAAAGGTGGGAAGAAAAAATGTCCACTGCCTTGGAAGCTCTGTGCCAAACTCACAAAACCCAAATTCATACAGCCAGAATAGAATTAGAGAAAGCGATGGAACTTTCCAATCAAAAGGTAAAACGGAACTTTTTTTTCTCTCAATGCTAGTCCGCAGCAATATACACTGTAGCATAATCATCTGTGCCATTATTGCTGCCGAATTTTGAACGCAAATGACCAACGCCAATTGGTTAAACAGCGCGTTTGAATGACCAAGTGAAAATATCAATAAAGTAAGGCCATCCGCAAGTGTTCTGTAACTTCTGAATGTACTCGTGAATGTTGCTCCATTCCTAGACCTGGGCGAAATCGGCAAAATCTCCTTTAATGAGTTCAGTTCGATTGAAAGTTTTGATTAGTTAGCATACTTATAATTGTTTTGTCGATTTCGTAATTTGAAAATTTTTAGCCAAATAGCGATTCATGTATGTTTACTGTAACATGTAGTAGTTTTCTGTTAGAACGTCTTCAAACTCTATTGAAAGGACTCAAAGCTAGGGATGACATTGTACAAATTTTGGACAACTTATAAATTTTGCCATTTTTTAAAGGCTTTTAAAATATGAATACATTAATTTGTTCCTTCTGAATGAGTTCATCTCACACGTTACCTCCCACATCTAAATAAAAATACCTCGTGATACATTTAAAATGCATTTTTTTAAGGCAAAATAGATTTACAATGTATTTACAATAATATATATTTTTTTTTAAAAAAACCCATTAAATTTACATTCCTTTATATGTTTTGTAAAATAATTTTTGGATGTTCCAATCTATACATATTTTGAATAACTTTTAAAATATATTTTTAACCTAAAAAAATAATTCCCAAATAATTGACCGCTCTGGTTAATCGAAATCAACAGAATGAAAGTGCAAGCTTGAAAATTAATTTAAAAAAATATGCTCTTTTTGAACAGGAAAAAGATCAGAGGGAATGCATTACTGATTTGAACGAGGCGGTGACCCAGCGCGAGGAGTCCATTAAGCTCCTGAACGAGGAGATCCATCGGCTGCAGACTGGCCTGACCAAAATGTCCAAGGAACTGGAGTACCACGGGCGGGAGATCCTGCGAGTGCGCACCGAAGCAAGTCGCCAGCTCAGGTACACTACTGAAGCCCTACAGAAAAATAGTGAAATTACAGAACAGGGTAGGACTTTGACAGCATCCTTTACAACCTCCTAAAGCGCTTCTTAATTTCGTTCGTGCTTAAAATCCGGCTGCAAAATCTTTCCTTTGTGCCCCGTTTCTTGCGTTTTATTGCTCGCATCTCTCAAGCTCCCTCCGGTGTATCCACAGCTGGAAAACCAAAATCCTTGAAAGTGACCTTACAACAGCAAGCCCTGGTGTTAAAAAAGTGTAACAATTTTTCTGGCTATATTTTAAATGTGTTCCTACCACTCAAAAGAATGATAGGATTAAGTTTTTGGAGTTCTTAGTAAAATTTCCCTTTTTGGTAACGCTATTAATTAAGGGAGGTTCATTGAAACATTTCTTACGATTTAAAAATACGAAAAAAAAATCAACATTAGATTTAACTTTAAATTTAGTTTTAGGTAGTTAGTGCATGGCCTTCCAAATAAAAAAAAGTGAAAAACAGAATTGCAATAAACTGCAATTATGTAATTCTTTCTCCAACTATTTACATATCCATTTTTCAGTTTCTTTGTATCCAGTGACATAGTTTTTTGTTTTATGCTCAAGCTCTTTTTTAAATTTTGCTATGTTTAAAGGACAACGTCGAACAAAATTATTCACTTTCATGCTTTCATATTATGGATGCACCAAAAGAGGCTTGATAAAATTGTCCAATTTGGTCGAAATAGCGCAGTATCAAAACTGTAAATTATCATCGAAATGTTAATTTTTGGTATTTAGCGCTATTTTTGACCCCTGAGCAAATCGGTTTGAAAAATAATCAAATGCAAATCACGGTTTTCCGAGACACGCTAGGGGGCTGAACTGCGTAGACTTAAATCATCAGCTTTTGCTAGAACTTTACCAAGCATTATTATTATTTATCATTCTTTGCTCGCGTGGAAATTTCACATGTTTTCGCAAAATGTTTCAAGGCTTTAAACAAAGGCAGCCTTCTAGCGTCACCGTGCAGTTCTATAACAAGATTTGGCACAAACGAATTTTTACCAGTTTCCGAGAATAACACCCGCTTAATCGGCATTAACTTGTCGCATTTTAGTACAAAAATTTTGCGTACATCATTATTTTTTTTTCGAACATTTTGACGTGTATGTCTCTCTTCCCCTTCAGGTTTTGGGAGGCTCACACACACTCTATAGTGCCCGCTGCATTGCTCTCCTGTCTCCTCCTCCTTGCTGTCGCCATTTTGTGCACTGATTTCATTGACATTTCGCCATTTTCTTAACATTTTTATACCGCAATATATGTTTTAGACATTCCAATTAATAGCTCGGAGTTTTAACTAATCAATTGGTTCAATGGCAAGAAAAGTTTGATTTTAAATCTCAGTTATACCAGAAGTTATATTGGCGGCCGTTGCGCCAATCTCTTTTTATATCGGCTGTTTATAAAGCCGGCCATAGGGTGGGAGCACATTGAGACTTTTAAATTAAGAAATTTACTTACCGACCACCGGCGCCACCCAGCGGGCTAAC
>JAQGAO010006248.1:0-12533 GCA_034697705.1 Ommatoiulus sabulosus
ACCTCTGACCCTTTGCCAATACGACACGGGTGGACGAAGGTCACGAAGGTCACTGTGAGCGGCCGATTTGGTAATCAGGGGCGGCCTCACATAATGTACATCATCTGACATGTAATTTCTATAAACTTATCGTTTATACATTTTAACCTACATATATTTTTACGAAATTGAAATGAAATACATTGTTTCATTTTAAAATTCATTTTGACATTTATGCTAATTGCGAAATTTATTTTGAATTTCATTTCGCAATGAACAGTCTCCATCTAAATGCACTTCTATTGCAAATGGTTTTCTGTACGTCTTCTGGTCTACATGTACGAGTACATGCAGATGTAAAATTAGTTGAATCACTTGATGGTGAAACAAAACATGATAATGTTAACGATAAAAAACTTTAAAAAAATCTTAAACGAGACTTGGCAGGGCACCAGTCTGGTTGATTGTTGCGGTTCCGCTTTATAGACTGGCATACCACAATTTGTGGGCTTCAGATATCTGGCAAATTTTATATTCTCATCACATTTCTCGAGGACATGGCAAATGAAGGGATGACGCGTGCCACACCCAAATTAACGAGAAACGCGTCAGTGAATTTAATTAAACTCTTCATTTTCATCTACAGATTTTACTGACAATTCAAACTTATATTGCCATAGACTTCAACGATGATATAGTTTAATATGATTTTATCGCGAAACAGTTCAGATGACAATTGAAAGAAAGCAGATTGTTAAAAAAATAAGACGTCGGTTGGCATCAAATATAATCAAAGTATTCTCAAATTGCAACTCTCAGAAGTTGAAATGAAATTTACACCGCTCATTAAGCGTTGCATGCACTTGATAAGGCTTTCCCAACGGCTTAGTTGGCTTCAAAATGAACACTCGAATGAAGATTGTACCTATGCAATTTTATCCAACTTTTTCTGAAATAATCTGAAGAGACTGCGATCCTTTTGTGGGTTGCTCACTGCTCAGAACCACAGCAAATGCATCGGTTTTTCTTTTCTCTTCTGTTCTTGAATGGAACGAATTGAATTCCTTTCATGTCTCCAAAATTCACCACGTTAAAGTTTTGGTAGCATGAAAGACACTGGAGAATGCACCAGTATTTCTATTCTTCAGAACTGCAGAATGAAAAGCTATTTGTTACAACATATAACTCGATGGGTTTAATTTGCTTACAGTAATGCGTTGTTCTCGAGCCTCATTACTTCAAAAGCAATAAAGGCAGGTTTTGCCTCGTATTCTTTATACGGATCCATTAATTCAGCGTAGTTTACATATATTTAATCAATATGAATTTATTTTTGAAGCGCTGACTAAATAAATCTGTCAACAGTGTGTATCAATGACGCCAGAATCTTTCTGATTTATATTAGGGGAGGTAATGATATACACTGTAATGTTTTCAATAGCAGAAGTTTTGTGAATCGCACTTTGGCAGTCGTTTGTAAACATGCAGCCATAACTTGGAGTGAAATTAAAACCAATTAGCGTGTCAATTTTGCACAATTGCGCAGATTCTGTCTGAGTACCCTTGGTATGACATTTCACGTATTTTCGCAGCCCCTTTTAATCCATCATTTTATATCATAATTATATAATAGCTGGTTAATTTAAGTTTATCTAAACGAAGTTTGACTTCGAATTCAAATTTAAGATTGCGAAAATGGAGATAAACACATACTTAATAAGAAATTAAAGAAATATTTTATGTAGCGCTCTCTACCTTCTAGAAGGTAGAAAATGGAAGGTCATTTTTAAGCAGAAAATTCGAAAATGACCAAAAAATTTCATTTTTTTGTGGTAATTGACTTAATAATTGGAAAATGACCGAAATAATAAAAAAGCAATGTCAAAGAAATCGATCTGTGATCATTAGACCAAACCCACGTAACAAAATGACCAAGCAACGACAAGATAATGACGTCATTATTTGGTCATTTCGCTACTTGGGTTTGGTCTAATGTTCACAAATCGATTTTTTTACATTCTTTTTCAATCCTGCCTTCAGAGTATCCACAGCTAGGATTATGCGTCGTTGAATATTGTGATCCATGTGTAATTTTGTTTTATTATCATTAATTGTTATTGTTCGTTTAGCTTGCTTAGTATTCTGTTGATCTGTTATTTACAATTTGGGATAAATGGTACATAAAGGATACCTGTATGGGGTTGAGCCTTGGCCTTGGTCCTATACCTAGTGTACATCCCGTAATGCGGTTTTTCATCACACTAAGTAATCAGCATTCTGCCATACTTAGGTGAGAACTGGGAATTGCTTTTTAATGGAAACCAATCCCCCAATTGGATTATTAATTGGGCTGCTGTGCTTCGTAATTGGAAAAGAAATGAACTAATGAGCAATGGCAAATTACTTACTTCTCTACTATTCCTTGATGAAAAATAGCGACACACTTTCATCGTTCTGAGAACTTACATAGGACGCTAGGTGTTCTTGTTGAAAGTCATCAACAACAAACTTTGGTAGAATTTGAACGAAAAAAACATATTGAGTATACTGGAACATCCGCATTCCTGAAGCTCATTGAAAACCACTATGATATCAGAATATCATTGTCAATATCTAGGAAAACATCCTGAAGCCAATCTTTTTCTTTCTATTTACCAACTTCCGGTATCGCGGGCATCTTTCCTTTCATTTCCGTTACGCCGTTTGCTGTAAGCAATGGCATTTTTTGGTACTCTAAACTTGCTGATCATCAAATAATCATGTGAATAAATGATTATCGTAGGCACTATTGCAGAATCTTCGAGTAATCTTCCAAAAAATACACATCTGCTAAGAATATCAGTCGCGCTCATAGCAGTTTCCATCCAAACCATATATGCCTAATCGCAATTCTTCATGATAGTATACTGTATAAATACTGACTCTTCGGACTGTTTCTGGATTCAGATCTTTAATTGTAGTCTGATCTGGTATTACATTCCCTATGCATTTTGATATTACTTATCATGCATTAGGAACATTCTATCAACATCCTGATGATCGACCTGTTGTACACGAGTTGAAATCTTAAAAAAATCTTCCAAAAATAATTTTTGATTGGAAAAAAATCTTATTAACATTGATTTTCGGAGATCATTTTTAATAAGTCAAGCATGGTTAATTCAGAGCCTATGCGCATCTACTTTAATATAAAAACTATCCAATTCTTTCGATACTTTATTAGTGTTCGAATATAAGCATTGATATGACTTCACTGTTGCGCAAGTGACTACTTCGATTGGAAAATTAAAAATTATATATACAGAGTGGCTATAATTAAAGTGCTCTTGCTCTATCAATGTTAATAAGATATTTTTCCAATAAAAAATATTTTTGACATTTTTATTTTTTAAGTTTCAACTCAGTCTTCTGGAGCCCGTTCCATTCAACCTACCTGTACAGTGTATGTCAGTGAAACTTGATTTATGATGGTCAGACCATGGGGAATGAAAAATTTCAAACAAATAAAAAATTAGTTCAAATATCGACAACAGATGGAAATGTGGCGCGTTCTTCTAATTTGCATAAGAGTTCTGCTGAAAGCATTATAATTGTCGGAAAACCATTCTGTGTTACGCAGCATGGCTTTAGATGCTTTGGGTTGGCTGGTTGGTGGTAAAGATTTTAGGTTTAAAGGTTTAATGTCAAAAATTTTAGGGCGCCACATTTCCTCCTGGTGACGTTATTTGAACTAATTTTCATTTCTTCGGAATTCTCTTCCTCGTGGTCTGAATGGCCTATAAACTAAGTTTCACGAACATCTTTAGGGGAACTGACTTTAGGGGACTCCGATTATAGGCTCTTTAATTATAAACCAACTGGTACATAACATTTACAAATTTTATTCATCAAATAAATCATATGTAAACCCTAGAACATCCAAACTTTGATACCCACTTTTTCAAAATATTAAACAATTAGAAAAGAACGGTCTCAAAAACTTTAAGAAAAACCTGAAGAAACGATATGTAATAAAAATAATTGCCAACTGCTGTATTTAAGCATCAGAAATATAATATTTAGCAATCTTTTGTTAATATGTGTTTTCTTTTAAGAAACAAACCTATAGGGTCTTTCGAGACCCATGTTGTGTGTTCTAGGGTAATTACTTAGCATAATACCACCAATGTGAATATTTGTTACACAGCTGGTTTTAATTTCACATTCAGAAGTACATCTGCGACAGACAATGGCAACCATAATGAACCATTTACCTGAATGATATAAAAGTGGTTGCTGTTATATGCCATTGGTTTTGTCGTCAAGTACGGTTGCTGATCTTGAGTTATGTTCCCTGCATAAATTTTCCTACGGCAACAAGCTACATGTAGTATAGCTTTCGCTTTAATTGTTGTAATAATAATAATAATAATTCAAAAGACGAAAATTGTACATGTTTGAAAATCTTAACAAAAAACACGCAGAAAAGGATATCTCCCACGCATTTACGGGATAGTACGCTGTCAGAAAGCATGTTGATGAATCGAACCTAAATATAAATGGAAAAAGATTTGCATGTTTTTTCCTGGTAGGAATTTGTGAAACGATGGCAAAATAGCATCATCATTCTTAGCTGCAAGAAGTATGGAGCTCGAGAATGTTATCATCTGTGTAATGATCGCCCTGAGGTAGTTTGCCATATTATCGTCAAATGACATTCTCGTGGCAGGATATTATTGATCTCTAAAAACTTGAACACACTGCTCTACCAAAGCACAACAGCAACACTGCATGGGCCTAAAATATTGTACTATGCGTAGTAATCCATAGTTGGTATATGTTGTGCAATCTGAAAAGCACTTGCCGAGATTACCGCATTAATTATCTGTCAGATTTAATACCACGGTTGATTAATGAGTTGCAGAATGGGAAAATAATTAGCATTCTGCGACATTTGCAAAACTCCTGCGGCGTCCCGACTGTCATGCTTCTTGTTGCCTAATCCTTTTCGTAAGACTGTACAATGCTCCAATCTTATAGCGTATTTTCTTGATTTATATCTTGAAAATCCTAAGGATTATGCAAAGTTAGAAAACTCGGCTAATAAATGGCGTCAAAAATGCAACACACTTGTGACGTTAACTCGTGTGATTCTTTGAGCTGCAATTCTAAAGTTACGTCCACACTGGAGGAATCATCGAAGAACTATATATTGCTAATTGGTTGCCAGTTCTTTCTGGAAACAAACTTATGTAAACAATGGAGGTAACACTGTAGGTTACAATCTATGTAAACAATGCAAGTAAGAAGTATGTAAACAATGTACACTGTAGGTAACAATTTATGTAAAAATATATGTAAACAAAATATGTAGGTAACAATTTATGTAAAAATATATGTAAACAAAATATGTAGCTAACAATTTATGTAAAAATATATGTAAAAAAAATATGTAGCTAACAATTTATGTAAAAATATATGTAAACAAAATATGTAGCTAACAATTTATGTAAAAATATATGCAAACAAAATATGTAGCTAACAATTTATGTAAAAATATTATGTAAAACAATTAATCCATGTAAACAACTGGCAGCAATCATCAACAAAAAGTTCCTCTATGTTTCCTCCAGTTTGGACGTAACTAAAGGGTCGTCCATTCATGTTGTTTGATTTATTTGGATTATATACCACGTGACATTGACGTTGGAACCAGTTTCGATTACAATGGGGATTTGGGGATGTTTTGGCAGAAACTTCACGGGTTGTACTTTGTCAGTCATGAAGTTACATGTGCAAAATCGACAAGCTCATTGGTTTAAAAATTCACTCAACTTTATCGTTGTTTACAAACCAATGACTTCGCAACTTTCAAAGTGCCATTCACAAGGAACATCAAAAAGAAATGCATTTGAAACAGTGGACTGCATTTCAAAATGCATTTTTTTGAATATTTTTTATAACAGTCGAGAACTTAATTTAAGAACACTCAGACAGCCGATCTACGAATCGTAATTTAGTAGCGTGTTAAAATAGGCACGAATGACTTGTTAAACTTCTACATTTTCATTTAGTCTTGACGTCGTGAATCTCTGGATCTTGATTTCTTTTTTCATTAATGCAGTTAATTAAATCGAATTATTTTTCAAATAATTAATGTGCAAGCTAAGCTATCACTACAGGGACTTCTTGAAAATCTGTTTTATAATTGATATTTGCAATTTTCCTAATTATCGGAATACTGTATATGACGTTACGAGTTTGATGGTGTTATATATGTCATTTTGGTAAAATGAACATGGCAGGTCTATTCTTAATTGACGGATAAATTTAATCAGTTATCTTATCGCATTGTCGATTTCAATTAAAATGTTCTCGGAAAATTACATATTTGCGTGGAATCTATTTTTGGATCGTTGAATTAGTTGTTATATTATCGTTGTCATGGCAAGAAAACTTATTATGCATGTTTGCTATAGGTCTGGAATCCTCCAGAAGGAATGCATTTATCGAACATCCTGCTTTAGGAAGGTCAACATGTCGTACATGAAATGTAATATATGCACGGCTTCGTTTATTAGTTCCATCCCTGGTAAATTTAATTTGAATGACATTAAATCAGGTCTCTTGGTTTTTATGTACTTAGGGTAGCTTGATAAAATCGATTGAAAACGTAATCATCATCAACCATGATGCAATATACATGTAAATGTATGATACCATTAGAATAAGACTTGTTAGTGGGTTAAGCCAATATAATGGATTTGTAGAATTTCTTCTGGTAAATTTAATACACATATCGCACCCCCTCTTCAAAAGTGGCACAACTCAAGAAATGCCCATTTCCGGCCATTTCCGGCTGAATTACAGAATTATATTTTATTATGCATTAATATTTGTTTAATCTCAAAATAAATTTTTTTGAGTTGTGTCACGTATGTAGCGAAATGTGATACATACACAATTGATGTATGTACTGCACTTTCATAATTAATACTGTTCAAATTGGATGAGATTATATATTTGTAGTCTCTTGTTTTTACCATATTAATTTAAAACGTACCATTCACATACATGTAGGCCTACATGAACTGTATATTCACCGAGCGAGGTAGTTGAATGCGTAAATGCTCAGCCTCGCATTTGGTAGACCCGGGTTCGATTCCCGGCTCGGCTGTCCTCGCTTTGGTTTTCGTGGTTTTCCAAAGTAGCTTTCAGGCGAATGCCGGGACAGTTCCTCTAAAAATCGGCCACCACCGTAATTCCAATTTACTTTAAATTAAATAAATAAATATCTTTGTGAACATAGTATTAATTTTTTTAAATATGCTATTTAGGTATAGATAATTAGGAGTATGTGGAAATGTGAAAGAAAATGTGAATTTCACATTTATAAAAATCTGACGCATTAATTTGAATTTAAACATTCCCTAGCAGGGAATAATTATCTGATAAAAATAGGAAGTTTTTAATTCATGTTTTTCTACTACAGAATTGCATATACAGTGCGTATGAGTAAAAAAAACGTCTGATCCATCATCTGAAACGCTAAATTTGTATGAATATTTTTTGTCAGTCTTGACCATATAAATTTTTCGAGGATAATTATGGACATAATATTAAACTATGTGCTATTTAAGTTAAAAATTCACTGGAATTTAATAAAGCGCCATATAGGGATCAATACGCACAACTCTGTTAAAAATGAAGTTTTTAATACATTTAAAATGCAGAATTCACAATTCCTAAGTATAACTACCTTTGTTCACTATAAAAAATACACCATTTGTATTGAAAACATTTCATTTCCTACCCAATATTTTCTTTGCCTTAAGTATATTGTGGATGTGTGTGCCATTTTTCAGAAATGGATTCGCTCTTCTGGTTATTGGCTCGTATATGGAAATTGGAGAACTATGAAATCACTCTGGGAGGCTTTCATTTACAGTGATGTACAAGGTGTGGCATTACATGCTCCACATACCTGTGTATTCCATTAGATGTCGTATAATGAGGGTATACCAATTAACTCCGAATGCGTGTAAAGTGTACTTTGGCTTCGAATTAACCAATGGCTTGGGTTTCTTTGATATCAGACAGTACTTAAGAGCAACAAATTTCACGGGACTGTGGAACGTACTGCTTATGTACCAAATGTGGCATCATTGTAAAGTAATTGCTCGTGAAGTTGCACCCTTAAGTTAGGAGGAATTAAATGAAAGTAATGAGCTGGAGCTTCTTGGTCAACGTTCTAAACATAGCGTTAGTTCTAAAAGGCAATCGAGCTGAACTGAAACGGCTGAAAAACTGGGTTAAATGCATCTCCAAATTAAAGAACTCGTATAAAGGCAATAACATAAAAGGCTGGACAATGGGCATGAAAATCATTTCTCCAAGATGGGAACATTTGGGTCTGTTTTCTGTGATGAGATGAAAGCGAAAGAGACTTTGAAATGAGTGCTAAATAGCCTATAATATGATTTGTAAGTTTAGAAAGTGAAATAATTAGAAATACTTATATCATGTTTTCAAAACAATTTCAGGAAAAATTCAGAAAAATGTAGGTTTTTTAGAAAATACATGGGAAAAACGTATGTAGTACAGTTGGATATGTTTGGCGAACTTATGTGAAAGAGAATCACGAAAGATGAATGATTCTAGAATGTACGTTTTACTGGAAATAAAATGTGTTCAATGTATTAGAAAAACATGAATTTTATTCAATTTTAATTTTAAAAGAAACTTACAATGGCATGTAAGCTTAGAAAGTGATATACTGTATTTAGAAATATACCTGTTCTAAGATATTTCAATGAGAAATACAGAAATTTTTTTGAAAAATTTACAATTTGTTTTTATGAAAAAATAGGGAAACGTATGCACTGAGTACAGCTGGATATGTTTGGTGAAATTACTTGTACGAGCCTACGTAAAAAAGAATCATGAAAGATAAGAGATTCTGGAATGTACTTGTTTTTATTGGAAATAACATTTGTTCAACTATTAGTAAAAATTGAATTTTGCTCTATTTGAATTTTGAAATAGACTGTGAAAAAGACTGAAATGAGTGGTAAAAGAATGACGGTGTAAGTTAAGAAAGCTAGATATTTCAGTGAAAAATTAGAAAAATTTATAATTTTTTTTGTTGAAAAAAGAATGATGAAACATATGCAGTAAATTTGGATATGTTTGGCGAAATTATATGTAAGAGAATCATATTATTATTGGAAATAAATAAGTTCCATATATTTGAAAAACGTGACTTTTGCTCAATTTGAATTTTGAAAGAAACTGTGAAAGAGACTTTGAAATGAGTGGTAAAACAATGACGTGTAAGCTTAGAAAGTGATATATTAAGAAATACGAATTCTAAGATATTTCATTAAAAAACATAGGGAAACGTATGCAGTACAGTTGTATATATGTTTGGTGAAATTACATGTATTGGAAAACGAAAGATGAAAGATTCTGGAATGTACATGTTTTTATTGGAATTAAAATGTGTTCCATGGAATAGAAAACCTTCAATTTTGTCTATAGGTAATTAAACGTAGCAAACTTAAACGTCGGATTTTTCACAAGGGACTCATTTACTTATGCAGCACACTCGTGTGTAGTTAGTAAATCTGCGAAACGCACACAACAGGCATCCAAAGTGCATTCCCAGTTGAAAAAACCCATTCCCAGTAGAATTGTCTAGAATCTAGAATAAGCAATTATTCTCTAAGGAATAAATGTACCATTCTTTGCGTTCACTGAACATTTTTTTTCTTATTTAAAAATTTCATTAAGCTCCTTGATCAATATTTTAGTAACCTTATAGGCCAAAGTTGTTTGTGTATTAATTTTTTAGGTAAATTGGATATCTGTATGTAGTCGGCGTCTTTAAATTTAACAGAAGAATAGCTAATTTGCATATTTTATCTTGTGATGTACGAAGAAATGTAAATTGTTCTACATTAGAATCTCATTAAGACGAACTCGCTTTATAGGAATTTCCGATAGTAAGAACGCATTTCAAGTCCCCGTCCAAGGGTATTGACGAATAAAGTTAATTGCGTCGTTTAATGCGAATTCTGAGTTGGGATATTACGAATTTTCGGATAAAACGAATGAATTTCCGTGTTCCCAAGCATTCACGCTACGTTGTGTTATAACGAATTTTAGACAATACGAAAACTACATAATAACTGGGAATTCCTTGATAAAAGTTGCAGCACCCTCCCATTCATATACTGTACGTTGGGTAGAATTTCATCCAAACGTCGATGAAACTTTAATAATTGTTGAAGTCATGTTTTGTCTGACTTCTAATAATACGCACTGCGGTTTAAACGAACAAATGTTGATGTTCCTTAAGATTCGTCTTAACGAGCTTCGACTGTATATACAAACCTATGATGATCAACTGGAAGATTATCTAAAATATCGTATTCTGGAGTGCATTAGTTGATAATTGACCCCAAGGTTAATTATTTCCTTATTTCTACCAATAATAGATGTAATCTTGTTTTGCGCTGTTTTGATCTGCGGTGTGTTTTACAAACATCCTAATATAGCTGCCCTAATAAGCGCTTTTTAGTGGCTCAATCAGAGGGGAATCTAATGAAGTCGGAACGTGCAAGGAAACAGAATGGTGCAACACTTCCGGTGCGTGTTTACCATTTGGATCAAAATTTTTCCTTCAATACACCACAAAACATAGAAACTTATTTTTCGCTTATTATGTGCTCACGATACGAATCAACAAGCTCAATGTGAATTGGATTAGAATTGAATTGGATTCCTTCGTAAACAGAATCAAACTGTTTTGTTTTCATCAATATCAGTAAAAATTGTAGGATAGACTGTAAGTATTGATAATAGATATCATTTCATAACGTTGATAATGCACCTTGCAGCTCTTTGCATCTTGTTTTCGTAATAAAATGTTCTATATTTAACTTTATTTGCAACTTTATGAACTGACTGTATTCTTAAAAGTACTTGTATAGTTGAATTGAATCATAAAAGTACTTGCATTCATTGTACAGTACTGTTTGTGACTGTTGGCGGTGACCAACAGTCACACACTGATATGCATCTTAGAAATTTATGAGGGAAAGCATAAATCATTTTCAAGCTTCTCTACCAACCAAACCTTTCTTAAACTTGTTTAGTTAAAAAATTAAACATTTAAATTTAAACGTTTTAATTAGTAAAATTTCTCTATTTTGATTTTTTTTTGGGGGGAAATACTAAATATTTAAGCTGCGAAAAGGTAGCTCGAAATAGAATTACTAGTACATGTACTGCATGTTTACACTAATTTTTCAGTTGGTAATTCATGAATCTCTGTAGCTGGCACACATTTCAGAGATTCACAATTTATTTTTCCCAAAAAATTGTCACTCGAAAATGGTACAATTTCGCTTTATAATTCCCTTAAGGTACGTCCCCTCGTCGTAACCTTGGCAGTAAAATGACTCTGCTTTTTTCGTATAAATATTTAATGGGACCTTAACATTTTGAGTGAATCGGGAATGTCATTGCCAGTTCTTTCAAATAAAAGGTAGGATTTATAAAATGTTTCAACTGGTTTCAGTATCAACCTAAAATATTCGAATCGTTCATATTTTGCCGTCAGATCCTATTTTTGTTGTTTCATGACGCTGTGTCATTTTTTTCCTTCATAGAAACAGTTTTGAAATTGGAATTTCCTGAATTGGAAGTAATATCCAAATACTGCAAATGCGAGTTTGTAACAAGTTTTCTTTACACGCTTATATGAACTAGCTTGCTCCTCCAATATACATGCATGTTTCAGTCAGCATTTATAAATAGTGTTATTTTGAGCCAAGCATCTACTAAACTCATCGATGAGGAAAAGCAATGTTCATTCACTTATTAAGATTACGCTTTGAATCAACTCACTTGGTAATATGAATATGTAAATATTGCTTCCTGTTACGTTCGTTTTCTTATCTTTTGAAGCAAAGCATTTCAAAGATTTATTCGTTAGTTTTATTGCATTATAAATTCCCCTAATTCATAAGGCACATACTGTATCTTGGACATGTTTTGAAAAGGGACATCATAACCCTACCTAGTTGTGCATTCTCTATGCGGATTTTTTTATGAAAGTTTAATTGGATCTTCCTAAAATTTACTGCAAATAAGCAGTGTTCTTTTTTCACGGTTACGAAATATTACTGGTAAAATAACATACAGGTAGTAAAAACATGCTTTATTGGTTTGGGGTGTTTTGATATACTGTACAGTAGTTCAGAAAACCCAAAAATATAATATCATCATTCTATAGTGACCATTATGAAATACGTATACAATATAAATAGTTTTTCAATTTAAAAAATAACCCGAACTCGAGGATATATACAGTATATACATGTATCCAGTGTACAGTACATGTATATCCCGTATATTTATGACAGTAAACATTTTAAGACTAAGGGGGAGACTTTGGAAACGGTAAGTTCTTATTTATAAAAAGTGCTAATTGTGTGATTCAGAAACTTTGTTTCCAAACAATGGGTAAGAGCACGCTGACACTTATTTCATTAACTTAAAAACCAGTA
>JAQGAO010006249.1:0-12531 GCA_034697705.1 Ommatoiulus sabulosus
CTTGGTCACAATTGTCACAAAAAACAAACAACCCACCCACCCCCCTAGGTGTGACATAATTTTTGAATGGCCCCATATTCAATCGAATGATCTTAGTTTGACAATAAAGTTAAATCGCGTTAAGATATTGGTTGATACAATCGGAAATTACAGCGCTTGCTTACTTTCATTCGCTATGTGCAATTTATAAAATGGCAAGATTGATGTATTTCGGTTCATTATTATCTGAATGATATTTGATAACAATGATTTTGTGGAATTATTGTAACGGTTGAGGTTTTACAATGTAGTGCGTAATAAGTGATTCCAAGCATGCTTTTTACGTAATAGCCGTAGCATATAACATTTATGAACCACTTTAGAGAAAGTTGAGCTATTAAACGCACGATTGATTTATTTTATTGTATGGGTAGTTATTATGCAGTCCAATTCGAAAGTACTCGTGAAATTTGGAGTTCATAGATTAAATACACAGAATCTCACCAGGCGTATGCATGCTTAACTTGGGAACACTATACTAAAGGATTAATATATATATTCGTCCTTTCTATGCAGGCATTAACCTTTTACTAATTTTACTAATTTGTTATGAATGGACTATGGGATTAATTGGTCACCAGTTCTGTCTCAGTGAATTAGGGTAAATGATCTTCCTGCACATGACTTGACTTTTATGCCATTGCATAAACTGACCAAAAAATATGATCAATTAAATTTTGAGAAAAAAATCAATTCGCAAATCCATAGGAAGGTTTGGCTTTATATTTACATGCGAATTCAATAATCTAAATTAACAAAACAATTACCGTATTGCAAAATTATGCTTATAAGAATACCATAATTTGATGTTGATGTTGTTGATGAATTAACTTACAGAAGGCAAAAGTGACGTGCTTCGTTCTAAACTTGCAAATGTTAGACAGGAAATGCAATTCAGCGATGAAAACACGTTATTATGTAACTACAACACGCAATCTGAACAGTCAGAGCAATTTAAGCAATACATTTTAATGCTATATATTATATGGTTAGTTTTTATAAATCAATTATTAAAACAATCATTTTTAACTGACTGATAATGAATTATTTTTAGAATAGACTAGCGCGTAAAGCTTGAAAGCTCATTGCACGCAATATTGTTTTACAAAGCGTGTTTACTTCTATATTTCATATGAATGAGACCGTGACAAAACAGAGACAACCTATATTTTTTATGTGTCTGATCAGATTGTTATTTTTAATGTGTTGTCCAATTGTTTTTCCAAGTGTCTCTTCATATTATTTGGCATAATTAAAATATGAAAAGTTGTGTTAACGGCTATCAAACAATGTAATCATCCAAAGTTTTACATTTAATGCTTATAAGAAACCTAATGTACTGTATGTCGTTGATGACACTTAAATGTCTAGAACATTAGTTGCTACGAATAAATTTGCAAGCAAGGTCAAATTGTATGCCCTACCATATGGCATTTAGTTGCTGACTGAATTGAATTGAACATATGTTTGTTCTGTGATAAGTTTTAAAACTAAATCTGAAAGATGTTTACAATTCTGTTTTTAAGTATTCAGTTAAAACGACATACGCCGATAGGTGCAATGCTCTAACTTACTTGGAGCGATTTACGAAATAAAAAACGGCTAAGGTAGGTTGGGCTTCAACCACAAAACAGCAATTGCCTTGAGTTTTTTGCAATTAAAAACTATTAAGCAATAAGACAATAAAGGTTTAACAACCCTCGTGTTATAATTCAACTTCCCTATACATTTTAATTAAGATTTATTTATAACTTGATTGGTAATTAAGACAACCAGTTTTGAATTTAGAATATCACAATTTGTCAATATTTTTATTAAAAAAATTGATCAATTTGAAATGTAAACGAAACGGGGGTATAATCGTTACAATTCATTGTTGTAATTCAATATATACGACATGCAAAATCGAAGGGTATAATGTTTAAGTAAAAATAAAAGCAAATTACTTAAAAATGAACAAACATATATGAAATGAACCAAATTACGAAATAAATTGTTTTCTACTACCTTTTTAACATATACAGCTTGTAGTTGGTATTTGTGGATCAGATATACATGTACAGTACATGTAAATAATACATTGGTTGGCATTCAAGCATACAATGTTCGTAAACTACTGTACATAATATCATAACATATTGAACAAGCATATACTTTATATATTATTATCAAATAAATAATAATATTAATTAATCCACGGTGCTTGCTAACGGAAAAACTGGTGATAACACATTTATGAACAAATTAGACAATTTAATTATTTCTTAACAGCAATTTTCACTATTGTTCTCCATAGTTCTTTAGTAGCAAACAGATGTGCTAGATTATGCTTTATTGCACGTAATATACTTTGCAATATGAAAGTAGGAGGAAAATAAATTTATTTCCAACAGTGAAGCCTTCTTATCTAGGATTATTTTAATATGATACATAAGCTGTACTCCATGATTCAATAAAAAAATCACAATGGGCGTACGTCTCCCAAGATTTTTTTAAAACTGGTATCTACAACTCTTCCAGCCCATTTAATCACGACCTACATCTTTTTTGCATAACATTTATAAATGTAATCAAGCCATTGGATCTTACATAGGCCTTCTGAAAATTACACAATTAATATAGGTTTTATGCAAAGAATAGAAGCCTAGAAAGTAATTAGTTATCTGCATGGCAATCACCAACATTGCTATAACACTTAAGCCGTTCACCGTCTTGCTACAAGGAACCTGTTCCACAATTTGGCATGACGGATAATTAGACTTCACACGCTGAACACAAGTACACCTAAATATAGGTTTATTCAAAAAAAATCGCACAACAGTGGATTTTTTTTCAGCGTTTGTTTAGTTAAAAGGGTGTTTCGCACGGTCAAGCAAGGCATAAAAAATGAGATTTTCAAACAAATCGTGCAATATCTGCTTAGACTACCGCTTTCATCAAAGAAACAAATGCTGCATTTGTAAATTGTCCAAATGAAGAGACAATATTGTCTTAGAATCAGGAATACGATTTTTTTCCCTACCATTGATACGCAAATGTCAATGTTTGTTTCTGCAAATAGTTAATGAAAATGCAGTGCATGTGCTGAAGAAATATGTAAAATATGATTGTCCACTTATATTCGATATTATACTCCTGACTATATGAAAGGGCTCTCAGCATTTGTCTGTAATGAATTTTTTTTCCCAAAAATAATATGTGAAATATAACCAGTGATTGAGAGCTTGTTTCGCATGTTTCCTTAGTATTTGCACAGAATGCAAATAAAACTGAAGATAGAATAATTTATTTAAATTATAAAGCAATGTACATTTATTAAAATATTTACAATTTAACATAAATAGCACCAAGATCGAAATTGCTCAATGATATTTTGCTTTTAAACAGGAATACATTTATTTAACGTCATTTGGTAGCTTATACGTTGAACCAATATTATTTCAATTTGTGTGGCTCTTAATTAGAAATTCTTCTAAAAATTATATCGCAAGGTGTTTCACAGACAATGAAAGCAATTATGAATTTCAACAACGAGTGAACCTGACGTGATTTAAATAAAAATAAAATTAATGAAGGTTTTTAAACTTTTATTTCTCTAACTGAATTTATTGTTAATTAAAAATATTGGAATGTGTGGATAAATTAGAAAAGATGCACGATAGATTGCAGTCAGATTTAACGTTATGATTCAAAATTTCTATTACTGTAGAATTAGGCGTACATTATTAATAGTCTTCCGAAGCAACACCGTATACGCAAGAGTAAATATTTAATCGGAGTAATAAACTAAAATAATGTTAAAAATTCTCCATTAATATAAATTACAGTAAGTAGCCATAACGAAGTCAGCTTATAAATGTTTAATCCCCAATCGGATCAATTAAATATGGTTTAGCAGTTTTAGATGCATCGAGATCTAGCAGAAAAGAGATTTTTTAATTGCCTTCTAATGTTCGACGGTAATCAATCCCAATCGAAAGAAAAGAAACCTCTCTTAATGGCAGAATCCATTATGAATAACCTGGTTTCAAATTGGAAACTAAGTCTGGGCACCTATGATTTTGTAGCCATGGTAATTAACCTGTAGACCCCCGTTGTTTCTTTTTCTCACAATATCGTGAAGCTTAAAACACTGTTGCTTTTCTAAAAAAAAATATTTCTAGACGAAACTAATGCGTTAGTCTACTTTTAAAGTCCCGAAACAAACAAAAAAGAAAACTCTCACACATAAACACTGTAAAATCGAAGCCTATTTTTGATGGTCAAAAAACAATTGCGGGTCAATGGCCCCATAAATATAATATTAGCAGAAAAAACTGATAATAAGAATAGAGGGATTAAAGTTATTTATGGTGGAAAATAATAACGTGAGTTGTTACTAAGTCATAATGGACATTACGAAAACAAAACCGCTTACATAACCGTGCGTTAAACGGTGTAATGCAGAAATGTTATGAATAATGTCCAAGATCACTCGTGAGCTTTGGAGGTCTTGCCAAATCGGCCAAAAGCTTTCTCCGTCTTGCTTGCATATAAAAAAATAAAAAATGGCTTCAAAATAGCTGTTCTGGAGTTACATACAGTATGAAGTACATGTAGAATTGTATTGTAAATTTTATTGCATTTCAGAAAAATACTTAAATTCAATGAAGACTTCTATTGACATCTGTCAATGCCCTCCAAGTTCAAAAGTCCACAAAAATGCAAAATGCTTTATTTTCAAATTCACCAGGAACCCTAAGAAATTAACAATTCCTTAGGTCTACTGACGAATTCAAATGAATTATCACACCTTTTCCCAGAAAGCCTTAGAGGTGTTGCCGAAATTCTGTATGCAATCCGTCATTTTATTTGATTAGAAAAATCCCCATGACATTAAGCTCGTACATCGTATATTGCAAAGTCATCATGGGAATTTTGCAAAGGTTAAAGCGTATTGAGGTATTCGATTGAATTTTGTCAACTTTTTTCAGCGAGCACCAGGGTGTTATCATTTTTTCAAAGCCTGTCAATTTTTCATCTCAAGAATTTCACTGCATCCCACAGGTGTACCGCATAAATATATCTAGGACATTTAACTCTGTGTGGGCATTCAATGTATTCAGAGCAATTATAGTGCAAGAATATTCAAATTTGAAAATTAATCAAGTTTTATGAAAGTTTAGTCTGACCTCTGAACTCTTTAATAATCACGTCATGCCTAACCTCAATGTAAATTCTTTTTTTCACGCGCACGAAGCCGTTGCCGGAATCTCGAGAAAAGCCATAATACATTATGTATATTTTACTGCTTCAAGGTTCCCACTCAGGCCTCCATTTCCATATAGTAAGGCTTATTGCATCCTAACTTTTTTTTTTGCACAACCAGTACGCATGCATTATACCTTATTGAATTTTAATAAAAGTGTGCTCGCAGATATACATTGTAGACGAAAACTCCTATCAGTAACTTCGCGCCAAATATGGGGCAAAAAAAATGCTAAAACCACAATAGAGATAGTGCGTGACGCTAATTTAAGGCTGACTCAATTTGCTCGTTATTAAAAAAAATATAGTTCAAAGCGTGAAATAAAGAAGAAAAAAAAAGTGCAAAATGTAAGCGTCTACGCAAGAGCAGGGGGAGGTTATCTAATTGAACAACAACAACAAAAAATGGATCGACGGCCGACTTCTGGGTATATATAAGGAGCGTTCATCAGCAACAACTACAACACATCAACCGATAGCAACACAGAGACAAGATCCGCAACCACATCAACTCTCTAAAGGCTAACAACATGGCTTCCCCCATGAAGCTGGTGAGTACCGAATGGGTAAACTACGAGCATTTGGCAAACTGATGCCAGAGCCTGACGAACAATGCAAATTCAATGACCAAACAAATGGAAACGTTCGCAGTTTTCTTTTCAACGAAATTAGCAATGCTGCTCCAATCTGGTAAGGGGCCAACATGTGCTAATATTCTGAACAAGAAAATGATGCTCGTTTCTTTGTTCGGTCGGTGCATGGGTCCATTGCCTAGCCAGCAACAAATTCCCAGAAGTCCCTTTTTGCAGTCACTGATCTATCCAGTGTAAGCTTATACCGAAGTTTGCAAAACAGACAAAACCCCTGTAAAATCAATGGCTTTTGGGTTTGGACGAACAAAACTATTCCGGCCAGATACACGGAAAACGTAACTGCATATGTTATCGAGACGATTCTTTCCAAACATTGTCTGCTATCAAACAATACCCTACAGTTCTGGAAGCACCAAGCCACTTCTTGAAGTCCAATCACTGATGAACCGCTTTCCCTGAAATCGTGGACACTTTCAGCGTTCTACCATACTACATGTAGTTCCACAGTCAGGAGACCCCATTTCCTAACAAACTTGACCATTCTATAGCTATGACTTAGCCGCATAAAACGAGTTGTATGTAACGAAGTCCCTGCAGCAAAGCCCCTCTTCGAGTGAAACTAACATCTCATTTGTCTTTTTTCAGTCCATCTGCGCACTGCTGCTCTGCGGTGCTGTTCTCGTTAACGCCGGATATGGCGGCGGCGGCTATGGTGGCGGTGGCGGCGGTTACGGTGGTGGTGGTGGCGGCTATGGCGGTGGCGGCCACGGAGGCGGTGGATACGGAGGTAGCGGAGGCGGTGGATACGGAGGTAGCGGAGGCGGCGGTTATGGCGGCGGTGGTCATGGTGGTGGCGGATATGGAGGCGGCGGCTATGGCGGTGGAGGACACGGAGGCGGCGGCTATGGCGGTGGTGGTCACGGAGGCGGTGGATACGGAGGTAGCGGAGGCGGCGGTTATGGCGGCGGTGGCTACGGTGGTGGTGGCGGCGGCTACGGCGGTGGTGGCCACGGAGGTGGTGGCGGAGGATACGGAGGCTACAAGAAGTAAGAAAGGCAACTTTCTGCAAGAAGGCCAGAAGAGCATAATTTATTTCAGAAGAAATCGTCTCGAAACACCCATTGGAGAGAAAAAAAAAATACCCTTTACTCGCTACAGCGATGGAATGCTACCGTTCAGTTCCGTGTGAATGGCGTTCGCAGGATCCAATGCGTTTTGGAAATACGTCAGCATTTGGTTTAGATTGTAAAAACACACTAACAGACAACATAAATTACCATCAACTAACTTATTTCGAAACTTGAGACGCGAATGTAACCACTCTTTTCAATGCTGTACGAATCAAAAGGGTATGAATAAATATTTTTTTAGAAACTGAATTCAGGTGCGGATCTTTCGTTTTGATATTCTGGGCTAGTGCTGTCAGATGTCGGTGGCATGTGTGGATTTTTGCAGAACTTGATGCAGAGCACGGTTGAACATCGAGAATATTGAAAAAAATATGTAAAATATAAACGAAGAGATTTCTTTTCAAAGTTGGAGGAATTCATCAACGACGGTTGATCCTGACGAACAAACAAGAATGAAAACACAAGTGTATCAATACCATGGTAATGGCATATGACCATAAAATTTTTAGATTATTGTTAAATTTTGCAGAAATCAAAACTTTTGAAATTTAAATGGAAAGAATACTATTTCCCAAGGTTGCTCTAGCTCTCATCATTGACTGGATTCTCAACCATCTACTGTATAGACTGGTTCTTGCAGATTGGAATACGTTGAGAATAGCACATGATTAGTCATGCATGTAATTTCATTAACAGATAATGGATTGCTGATTAGAATATTATTTAAAAATTAACAATAGACGGTAAATTTCATAAGAAAGATCAATATGCCACAGTATACGTGCTGTATGCCGAATCCGCACTTTTACCCAACCATGTGCTCGCCTGCAGCGCCACATTGGTAGAATGATTATGGAGAACGTCTTTCACTTAAGTTACTCACTCCTACTTCACTCACCAAACAACTTGACTGAACTAGTTCGAACCGGATTTAAATGAACTAGTGTGAACTGTCGCTCACTTACTCACTTGAGTCAACTAGTTCTTTTATTTCGTTCACTCAATCATACATTATCGTGTGGCGCGTTTCACTTGTTCTGGTGGTTTCAACATCAAAGGTGCCGACACGGAGTGATAGTACTGGTTTTTCGTATACTGTGGTATAATATACATTATATTATCTAATATGTTCAAAATGCTTTATTTTATCGAAGCAGCACTAAAAACCAATTTCTCCATTTTAATAGCAAAAATACTAAAACGTTTTATTACGTTATAATAAAGTTGTGACCATGATTTTGAACTGTGCTGATGTAGGTGACTTCTGAAAGCACAAATGCACGAGTATACCTTATGGTAAACAATGGGGTCACATCAACGAAACCCTGCCAATCAATTTCTCAATTACAAGGATAAATGAATGTGCAATAATATGTGCATCAATCACCTGCCGTTATTGCCGTTTCGCTAGGCAGATTTCAAAATCATTACCCTACATTGTCGACTTGAACAATTGAACCAACCAGCCACAGTATAGGGATCTAGTTTCAATAAAGTAAACATAGCTGTTTTTATTTCTTTTGATGTTATGAACTTTGGGAATAATCAATGGGAATAATCAAAATGAATTTGAAAGAGAATTGAGACAAGCTGTTCTTGTTGATGAGATCGGGCTCAGTGATATGGATTATCCGAATAGGATTATACTGTATAATAAAGAAATGTCAAGCCTCAAGTTTGGTTTAGAAATTTGTGCCATGCACATCATAATGTCAATGATTTTTTATTTAGAAAAAATCGGATTTTGACGATGATTCAGATGTTTTCTTTGAAATTCTACGGCAATATGTATCTAACTGCACGCATTTGCCCATTTGCTACATTCAAGCAACTAGGCTGTTACACCTTGAGCGTTCAATAAAACTGATTTTGAGAGCTGTTGGTTATATGCTTCTGAAAAAATAAAACAAGTTTTTGTACACAGACAATAAAGTGTAAAAATTCAGCATGAAAATGCATAAAATAGCATTCGTAATTGTCGATTATAATTAATTCGGACATACTATACAGTACTATCGCTAAAAAGCTTTAAGGCAATATTATTTTCGTTAATGAAAACTAAAAAATCGCATAATTTGAAATTATACGTGCGTTTATATACATTGTACATGTACATGTTTTTTAAGCTTTCTATGATTAAGCGGCTCAGGGTCCAAATTTGGCATAATTACCGTCGAAATTAAGAGTAGGTTAATGTTCAGGTACCGGTACATGATGGAAAAGTTGTTGTCGATTGTTACCAATGCGCAGCGAAAATTGGGCATTTTCTTGTGATTGTAGTGATCAACTACTGAATTAGGCAATTGACTTAATTACTATGTTTAATTTTCGATATTTTCTTTAATTTTTGTAACACCTAGTAATGATTATGTACATTGTTACATTTTTAGATCTATGCTTTTAATTTAAACCAGACTAGCCCAGTGTCATTTTTACACCAGATCTTGTGCCTCGAGCTATATGATGTGCCAATTAGTTAATGCACAATAATGCTTAGAATTCTGTGAAATATATGATGTACACTTTCCAAAAGTGACCTCTTGCCATTAAACCTATACGTGGCGTGTTTTTAAATAACACTTTCTTCTAATTTGGAAAAAGGGAACAATTAAAATATTCTTCTGCAATGCTTACTGTCCTGAAAATATTAATGCATGGTTAGAAATCTCAAAATATTAATAACAGAACTTTTTTTTTCTTTTAACGCCCAATCGCCCGTTTCTTGATTAAATTCCCCTTGATGCGTTATAATCAACAGAATGTCCTTGATCGCCATTTTCAAACTTCTTATAATATAGTAGGCCTACTATCAAATTCTAATACAGTAGATTCATTTGTTATCATACGAAACATGACCATATACGTCAAATTATTCTTGTGTTATTAAGTTAACTTATTTAAAACAGAGGCCTGCCACAAATAACTAACTGTATTTTAAAAAACAAGCTCCTACATTTTTTAAAACCAAAACTGGTTACCACAAAAAAATCAGTTAACCTATTCAGATTGAAAGAACTTCAAAAATGTTCTTACCATATAATTTAAAATTGTAACATAGTAGAAAAGAAACATGAATTGTAACATAACAAACAAGTTCATGAACAAATTGACTGTAAGCTGATTGAAAAATAGTATTATTGGGTTAATGATTTTGTCTGATAAATTTATCGTTTAAGTTTTCGAAAACGATATATTTTATGCCAAGGAAGGTAGGCAAACATTGTTATATTTTAGATATATGCTTTTAATTTAAACCAGACTAGCCCAGGTCATTGCTTCACAAACGTAATACAAACACCGATAGTGCATAAAATAACTATCATTTGTAGAAAAGATAAAAAAAATCGTATATGTGCAGTTTTCCATGAAGTTTCAAAGATTGGAATTCTTCAAAATGATTGATCCAAACGTTTAGATGACGATGATCGCCTTTTGCTACGTTACCTTCTCGATTAAAGAAATTTATGTCATTAGTTTGAGGTTAAGAACATTAGGTTTGGCTAAGGCTGACTAATTTGCATCGAATTAAAAGCGTGAAAATAAAAAAAAATCGTGTGATTTTACAAACAACTGGTGGTGGCGACTGCATGGTTAATTGACGGTAAAAACAACGAGCTTACGTCCTACTTCAGGGTATATAAGGAGCATTTATCACTGAGAAATGCAACAAATCAGCCAGACTTGGCAAAGCTCACATCAAGAACAACAGCTACATCGACTGGATAATCGGTGAAAAACTATAGAAACTAAAATAATTCGACTTCAACTAGTTCGAAACATGGCTTCATCCTTCAAGTTGGTGAGTATACAAACTAATGCTAAACTCCAATCAAACCTTATTTCAAAATCTATGTGATAAATACGCAGAATTGATTTTTTGGACAAGTTATACCAATATTGTTTTATAGAGGTCGCTGATGTCGAATATTCACCCAATACACAGTGACATACATGTATTGTAACCGCAACATACTAAAACTTTTTGCTAAATTTCCAGGCTATCTGCGCGCTGCTGGTGTGCAGCACGGTTTTGGTTAATGCTGGCTACGGAGGTGGTGGATATGGCGGCGGCGGTGGAGGACACGGAGGTGGCGGTTACGGAGGTGGTGGTCACGGAGGAGGAGGTTACGGAGGTGGTGGCTACGGCGGTGGTGGACATGGCGGCGGAGGATACGGAGGAGGTGGCCATGGAGGCGGCGGCTACGGCGGCGGTGGTCACGGCGGCGGTGGTTACGGAGGTGGTGGTCATGGAGGTGGAGGATACGGAGGCGGTGGTCATGGAGGTGGAGGCTACGGAGGCGGTGGTCACGGTGGATACGGCGGCGGTGGCTACGGAGGCGGTGGTCATGGAGGTGGTGGATACGGAGGTGGGGGCTACGGGGGTGGGGGTGGTGGTCACGGAGGCGGAGGATACGGTGGATATAAAAAATAAAACGCACAAATACGGAAGGAAATTTTTACCAGAAGTTTTCAAAAAGCCTTATTTATTCATATATCACCATGATACCACCGAAAGATAGCCGCTGGTTCGCTGCAAAAGTGAAGAATTTCGTCAGTTCGAAGTCGTTAAAAATTGGACATTGTGGAATTCCTTGGATAAGATGTGCGTTGTGAAAAAAAGTTTTTGTTGAAGGGCTAAATTATAGAATGTGCTAAATGGTAAAAGTGTGAGGGTCTTTCATAATTAACCAAAGAATGAAAATAGATTACATTTTGAATACTGTAAAAACTGTATATTTGTACATGTATAATAAAATTGACAAACTCCAAAGAAAACATCTATTTAACTGGATAAAATAAAACGTGTAAATTCTACTGTAAAATAAACCAAACATGTTGACTGTAACAAATCAGATATTACTATTAACTGTGCATATTAGAGTAATGTTATACAGGTGCATGCTATAATATGTAAATTATTTTCCGAAATAAACACCTGCCACAGGTAAATGAAGTCACATTTATGAGTTGTTGTAAAATTGAATCTACCACTATTCTTAAATAATTTTAGCAGGAAGCTAGGCACTTTATTTAAAAACAGTTAACTAGCTTTGTTTTTGTAAAAATTAAACAAAAAATAAAAAACCAAGTTGAAAAATATAGTGTCATATTTTCATTTGTGTCACATATTGTTTTACATTCAGTATATGTAATTGTATTTGCAGGACATGTCATATAAAGTCGAAACTAAAAAAGGCTAATAAATATGCGATTGTAAAATAATGTGGATGGAAAAGATAATAAATGAGAATCTCATCTATTTTTTAATTAAATATTTAATTTTTTATTGTATGAGAAATAATGTGAAAAGCCATGCGATCAGTAGAAATTTTTTAAAAACACCCTATGGGTGCGAGCACATTGAGACTTTTAAATTAAGAAATTTACTTACCAACCACCGGCGCCACCCAGCAGGCTAACAAGTACTAATGCGTTTTCAATTATCACTTGTTATCCCGCTGGGTGGCGCCAGTGGTCGGTAAGTAAATTTCTTAATTTAAAAGTCTCAATGTGCTCCCACC
>JAQGAO010006250.1:0-12531 GCA_034697705.1 Ommatoiulus sabulosus
TCAGATATGGCCATATTTGGATCCATATATGCCATATATTAGCCATATCTGGCAATATATACTTTTTCCACCCGGGTATAGCATACAGTAGTGCCATCGCTTTATAGAGAATTCGATGAATGCTATTTTACAACTGGTTGTAAATAAAAATTCAAATTATTGTGTTGTCATTTCTGAAGTGGGTGGCCGTCCAATAAAGGGAATTAGGGGTGTAGACGTTAGCGTTACTTCAATTAACATATACCGGGTGAGGCACTAAACATAACCTTTGCCAATAAGATGAAAACAAAGCATTTGATCGAAAAATTATTCAAACAAAATGAATTCAATACTGTAATGTCATTTTGAATTATGGTCCTACTATTTAAATGCACACTACATTTATGATGTCATAGCGGTATCAACAATGCATTGCTATTGCTTGACCATGCAAAATGCATTAAGATTTTTCCGCTATCCTAGGAAAACGTATGGTCATATCAGAAAAATGTCTTCAAAAATGTTTCTTATTTTGATGTGAAGGATACGAATCTGTATGAAAAACTGGGCATTGCAATTGAAAAATAGGACCTTGACCTGAAAATGGTGTTTTTATTCCCCCATCATCCCAAACACATTTCGTTTGAATCACTTTTCGATCAAATCCTTTGTTTTTATGTTATTGACAAAGGTCATGATTAGTGCCTCACCCTGTAGACTTCGAATATTCAACTTTTGCATAAATTCGCAATAACCCATTGCTCCAAACTATTTTAGTCCGTTTACACGTTTGAGAGCATATATAAAAGTTAAAGGATATCGAAATTGGTTGGTACAGCCGCCCAGTCAATTTCAAGTTTCTATGAAGATGAATAATTATCATATGTGTTATTGGCATGCAATGATGTATATCAGCAGTGCATAGGTTACCAAATTTGGGTTTAATGTTCCTAAATCTTACAATACATCCAGCCCTGAATACATCGCGCACATACGGTTTTTGGCCTGCTTATCAGCAAGCCTTGAACAAATTGGCTATTCACCAACGTTTTTTTTTTTTCGTTTCCCCGAGTGTTAAATTTAAGTAAACCATTATTGTTCAATCTCGAATCTTTGTCTTTGTGCAAAGCAGCTCGAATCAACTCAACTTGGCCTAGATTAGGTTACTTAGTTGTTCTTTTATGCATGGAAGCCATTCGAGTTACACAGGCAGTTTAACATTTTTTTTCGCTTAATTTCCACGAGACAAACCCCTTGTTAAATAGCTATTTGGGCATTACTTTATAATTCCGTAATCTTGTTTGTGTGTTCCACAAGGCTAGTAATTAGACCAAAAGCAATCGAATGTCGGTTGGTGCGTCGGAGGGAAACGCTCGACGTTGGAGCGCCGCCACTCGGAGGCAATTGTGATTTATGCCTCTGCGTACAAAATGGCAATTATGAAAATGGGCTTTGATCAAATAAACGACGAGCCAGGGCGAGTAATGCACGGAGCTGGAATTCAAAGTAGCGCCACTGTGAAATTGATTCCTGAATCATGAAATACGGCGTCGTTGCACGGAGCCATCAACGTTCCTCTCGCTCCCTCTTAAACTCTTGATCTCCCTTATATATACTTCATCTATGCCTCTGTTTTGATGCCTTGTTGGCCCTATATGTGTAGCTTCAGGTTGAGTTTCAGCTTTGATACATGACTCAAAGAAGGGCGAGCGTCACTTCGTGCCTTCTCTTGTAGAAAAACTTTGATGATGTAAGGTGACGCGAATTCGGCCTATAACTGTATTGGTAATAAGCTCGAAAATATTGCCCTAAATGGCTAAAGGTCTACTTGGAAAATGTTTTGGGTACTAAACATTTTGAAACTTATCATTTTTTAAAAATACATGTATAGTGCATGTGTAAATTTGGTAATAATTAACATTTCAGCGGTTTTTAATTACCCCTTCAATAGGCTCTTTGAAATAATTTCAGAACCATCTGACATGATTTAGGCGCAGATGGTTATTCAATAACAAAATGGCGCCTGGAGATACGCTATTGCTACTCACATTAAGGTTTCAGCGCTTTCCATGACTCATTCTGCTCAATTGCTATAGGCGCATTATCCATATATTATAACAAAAAGGCATCCTAATGATATTTTGAAAAATGTATATTTTTTGCATCATTTTTACATTAACTAAAATTATATTGGAATACAATAATCAACTTGCGTGCACATTTTTCATTATATGGCTGAGAAAAAAAATTCGTATCAGTGAAACTCAATAAACTTAACCATATATGAATTTGAACCATTGCAAATAGCTCGCATTTGGCTCGCAATTACGTTCTTAATTTGAACTGAAACCACAATGATAAGCCCGCTTATATTATTGTAACTTATTTATTAAACGCAAGAACAACAAAAGATAGTACAAAAAAAGACAAATTAGGTGTATAGAGCCGACGTTGTTACAATCCAAATGAGCTTTGCATTTCTATAAATTATCTGTTTCCTAGGATTTTTTATTTAAATTAGCCCCACAAAAAAATGATAAATGATATTGTCTTAAAAAGATGGCCATAAAATGACAAATAGACGCATACAGTATATTTTACCAAATTATTGTCTGTAAAAAAGAAACACTTATTTTCCCCTAAATATAGTCACAAGATGCATTTTTATACTACTTCACAAATCATTCGCCATGAATTTCACATTGAGACAGTTATCATGATTGATAACTTTCAGTTTTAATTGTTTCAGAAACAGATAAGTATTCTTTTTCATTGTAATACAATTTTAGGGTCATTACATTCAAAATCTGGTAATTTTTTTTAATGCATCGTCCTATTTTGTGGCAACTTTCAAGTTGTAAACATTTAGAATGTTATATCCGAAAACATCAATTTTTGATAAATAATTCATTATCAAATGTTCCCAATTGAAGGCTTTACGTTTATAAATAATCCTATATTGAAGAGTTTAGATAGTCCTTTTGTAGAAGTGTATGATCCAAAATATTTCGCTTAACATTTGGAGATTTGGACTATAGCCGCTTTGAGTCAAGATGTATATTTACATTTTTTTTAAATCTTTCACTCGCATAAAACGCGCGATAAACTTTGCCCAAACCTCTATTGAAGTTAATCATTTTAAGAAAGATTTTTCCGAAGTTGAACCTATCTAATTGAAATAGCATGACTCTGCAAGACTTGATTACCGGGTTATTTTTTATCACCTGACACACTTGATTATTCTTGCAAGGCCGGCAAATACTAGTATACATGTATTTCAGCAATACGTCATCATACTATCGTTATTTACAGAATTCAAATCAGGATGGCTGCAGAATCTTCATAAAATTTAACAATATTATCCTAACTTATCGCTTGCTTATTTGCTTAAAAATCAGTTTGCGCCATTCTTGTACTGTATGATATACAATATAGTAATTTTTTAACAATTTTGACTGATTGAAAACCCGTGTTATTCGCATGCAGTTGTAGTGTTAATTGTGTACATGCGATGTGACATAAACGAAATGCACCTCGTTTTCAGCATACTTTGCAATTTTTTTTAATGCATTGATGCGAAGTTTTCTAGTAGTATATGATTTTGAAAATTACTTGATTTCCAAGATTTTATTTTGAGAAATATTTTTTTTTTATAAAAAAGCAAAAAAACTTAAAAATACGATTACCTCTATTTTTAATTTATTTAAGGAGGGGGGGGCGTATTTTTATATAAGCACGTAAATTTGTTTTGAAGAAATTTATTGATTGATGAAATCACTTTCAATAAATGACTAAACTTAATTGTACAGTGCAATATAGCTCTGATTAAGCATCTTACAAAACTTAGACGGCGCAACAAACCATGTGTTAAGGGAATTAAGTGTTTTTGGGCTTATGCAAGACGACCATAGGCGTTTCAAGAAGTAATATGAATCATTAAATACATGGTTTGGAAATCAGATGCAGCCACCCTGCCTAAAACTATGTTCACTTCCGGTTTCCATTGATTTATACTGATGTTGATGAAGGTACCTCTGGCTATACCCTGTATGCCAGCAGGACAAAAAGAACGAAAACAAAAAACACAAACACGCACATGTATACATCGACGACATTCAAAACGTTTAGAAGTCCACTAGAACTCTTGCGCCATGTACAAGCATCGTGAGGGGCAAGTTACAGGAAGCATTTGGCATCTCTGCTCGCCATCATCAGTCACTGGGTGTTTTTTTTTAAGTTTTGCCATGGGGCTAGGACCTCCAGCCCGCACCATGGACAATCATTGCACGAAATCAGTAATTTACGAATGAACGGCAAACCACAGAGATGACCTTTGCGGTGATCTTTGACCGAATAGTTGTCGGAACGATGCTGCTGGAGGCTAGTCTGTACAGTTGCCGTCGGAAGAGGTGTGCAGTGATTCGCTCCTCATTTTGGCATTGTGTTCCTGGGCTTTGGCTCGCAAAGATGCGATGCTGTGAGATCTCAATTCCTCCTTTTCGGCAGTTTGAGTACCCACCAGTGGCTCCGCCTCTTTGTCTTCATCATCGCTTTCCTTTAATTGTTGAGCAGCTTCTATGGATTTCCTGTGCATACCTGCAAGGCAAAAGATTATAGGTATGTCTCAATTATCATTGGCAAGGTAACGCCTAGGTAAACTCTTGAATAGATCGCATCAAGTTGATGGCATAACGATCAGACTCACACATGTCTACGTCTACGTGCAAAACGAAATGTAGACCATTCTGGAGAACAATACCTGATACTTTATGCAAGGGATAATGTATGTCCGAAACATCCAGAGTACTGAAAAATTGCAGATGATTGTTTGTTTTATGCAAGTGTATACATGTCATGATCATTAAGGTAGCTTCCGGTTTCTATTTCAAACATCCAAATTGGTATTCACTTTTTGCAGGCCTTGAAAACGATTACACGTTATGATTGGACTTTTACAATCAAGCTCTTTTATCCTTGAAATTGGTTCATAAAGTAACCGAACACCATGAGAGGAAATCCTCTTAAATTACCGAAATTTCGTTTTGCACATAAATCCAAACACGTACATACTGTATGCAATTTTTTGTGTTATTTCAATTATGTATATCTTTAGAATGGAGATACTGTACATGTATAACCTTAATATACGAACGCCATCTATCCATGGTGAATTATCAGTGCCGGCTTATACTGTATATGGGTAAGAGCAGAGTGAAACTTATTCCATAAACTTAAAAACCAGTGTCACCTAGTGGTAAGAGTCTGCAATACCACAACGCGACACTGGTTCAACATAAGCTAGCAAACTACATGGATAAGTTTTACTCTGCACTCACCCTGGCTGAAGCTCAGGGCCTCAATCTAGTGGGCCTAAAACTGACCAAGCAATGCAATCGTGATATATACCGAACCATTAATGCAAGATATTTCCAAACTTTTTTCACTGTATTAAATTGAAATATTTTCACTATCCTATGGCTTAGAGTTTTAAGCACAAATTGAAACCCCTAAGGTACGACAAGAGAAAAGCTTAAAACTACTCGACGTACAGTATGTTAATTGTGTGCAGTTTGCAAAATGGAAATTAAGATAAAAGAATCAATGCGTCTTTCGTTATACACATCTGGATCTAAAATCGCTCGTAGGTCTATTTCAACGTTTGTCTTTCTTAATATGCAAAGTTTTTTCCGATGTGAAATTTTTTAGTGAATTTCAAACTTGGATCGCTGCATGTCCCAGCAATGGCAAGAATCTTTTTAAAATTCCTCGGTGTGAGTTCTTTACGGGGTCACCGCCAACCCCGCTCCGTGCACGTCCTCTCGGGGAAAATATTTGCCCCATTGTCCGAGGAATCTGTTTCTTTCGGATAATCGAGTTCCTAATCCAAAGTGTTGGCCAGCGATGCTTACAAAGGGAAAAACACACACGCATTTCGCGTATGGGGGTAATTCTGGCAACTCGAGATGCTTTCTTTCTTCCTTTCAGTGGGCCTTAAAAGTTTTGAAAAGTTTTTCAACTGTCCAATGGCTATTATCCCATCTTCGTGAATACTTAAATCTCGTATCTCTTCTCCTCTAATCGAGGGAAAGCAGCAGGGGCGTTTGAGTCGCAGAATCAGCAATCATTAGTGTTGACGAGGCATCAAAAACATTTCCCATTTGATTAGCACAAAGATGGCGTTTGCCCTCTTAAGTAGCCTTTGTGAAATCGCACGATTTTTTTTTCGCTCATTCCTCGGCCGGGACTTAATAAGCCGCGATGAACAGGAGCCACATTTGATCGCTGCCAAAAAATGTTTTGTTCGAAAGGTATTTAGCGAGATTGTACGGGCTTCGGTGTCCATGGGAAAAAGCGCTGCTATTGGAAAGGTCAGCATGAATCGGCAGAAAAATTGGGAGAAACACTTGGAAACGTGTTTGTTATTCTTAGCCGTTATGGTTTTGTGCCCATTGACAGCTCGAATGTTAAACAGTTATGTATAGCTGCTAATGAGGGGAACCTTTTAGGCATTCAAAACTTTTGAAAATATTGGAAGAAATACGTGAAAAATTAAACGGCCCGTCTGAGGAATATTGTCAACTTTACAAGAGATGCTAATAGCGGATGGACGGCCGTGTGGGAACCGTTTCATATTCGATTAATAGCCGGGTGACCACGAATATGCTTCGTATGAGGTGCGTGACGATGCTTTTTCTCTGAAAAAAACCGACTTTCGTTTCTGTTGCCAAATGAGAAGTGTAGAAATTGAACTTACTTATCTTCGGGTAATTTTTATAGGTTTAGATATTTTTACTTGCAAGTATACTTGCAGTATCTTTTCCATCATTTTTATATAACCGCTTCCTTATAATGGGTTGTTATGTTTCATTTTAATGGTGTCTGTAAAACTTGTTAAAATATTTAAAATTTAGGTGCACGCCTTCATTGTTTTTGGCCTACAATTCAAAAGGGTATCTGCACGGCCATTTAACATATTTATTTATGCTTGTATTAATTAAGGTTTCTCCTGAAAGTACATGTAGATAATATAAGATAATTATAGATAATAATAGTTTATTCTACAGTTTAATTCCGGAATGGGATGAAATATAAAAAGCTTGATAATTAATCTTGGAATCCTCAATATAGAAGTGAATGTTCAAAAACAGAGGAGCATTTTGCGGAAAAGACTGAAGTATTTTATCGGAAAATAATTAAAGCAATTGTTCGGTTTACATGTAAAAATCTAATTTTATAAGTGGTAAAAAAAATGCTAATAATTACTTTCCAAGAAATTGGACATGCCAATTCATGTGCCAAAAATTACATTCATTATACATGAATCATCTTTCGCTATCAAAATATCAACTATTTTTCATGCAAAACACCTATGAAAAATGAAAATAACTATAGTGATTGCTAAAATGATGATCGACCCAACCTGAAGGCGCACTGACCATTGGCACATCATCTTTTGGGTCAACACATACTTGTGCAGTGTATATCGGCTGTTATGCACATTTTTGTATAGTAAATAGGCAGTAAATGCTGGGTGTCCCTGCGCTGCAAATCGCTAAGCGTGCTTGCTTACTTGCGGCTTTGTCAAGAAGTTCCCTTCCTCGTTCCTTCGGACTCACGCTAGCGGTACTGGCAGTAGTACTCGGAGAAGTGGGAGGAGTGGTAGTAGAAGGGTGAAAGTTTCGCCTCAAATCTAACGTACACAAGACGCACAAGAAATTAGTCTCATGACGTTTGAAAAATCACTTTGAAATCATTATGGAACCAGTTTGGTCGAATGCCACAAAGAGGGTTCGCATGCAGACAGTACTTTGCCAGTGTAACCGTAGTTTCACGAAGAGTTTTTTTTTCCACTTCGCAATACAGCATTTAAGTCTGAACTCAATGGTCATAAGGGTCCATTGCAGTCAGGGAAGCTACGTGACTTATAAGACGCGGTAAACAAGCACCGAGTTTGCGGGCGTATAATAGCGCTTCGTTAATTATGTTAGGTAGAAGTTGCTACTTAAACTACTGTTCCACTTCTGCGCAATACCCATAATACACATGACGAATAAGAAGCATTGTCCTACCTAATAGCCAAGGTGCGCAGGACTCGACGCCTTCTTTGGTACTTTTCAGAATAGTTTCCGGAAGTGGTAAGGAATGTCGAACCATGGCCCCGTACAAGCCGTATTCGGCCATAATTGTACTTCTGCCCCAGCACTTTTCCGTTTTTCTCCACTTTGCCCTCCTGTTTTGGAACCATACCTGTCGGAGAAAGAGAAAAAATTAAACGTTTAGTCGAATTTTTGGATTGTCCGGTTTTGAGGCTAGGATTCCGCGTATACATAAATCGAATTGCTTAAATAGGTATATACTGGGCTATTTTTTTAAAATTGTGAATATTTCATAGGTAAATTAGTCTGGTATCTATATTTTACTTTCACTTTCAGTTACCATATACCAAATACCATATGGCAGTAATTCCTGAAGAATTATGTTCTCAGCATTCACCTGGGGGATTGTGGGAAAACTTAAAAACCACAAACGAGATAGCCATCCCGGAAATCGTCCCAGCATCTAGCGAATGCAAGGTGAGAATGAGAATGTCACTACTCAGCCAGTAGTGTCCTTATGGAAAAAATTAACGGATCTCACCGACTTGCATTTACTTGTAGTTCTAATAATTAAACACTTGAAGCTGTGATTTTTGGTGGTGTTCTTTAGTCTTGGTTATCAATTACCAACGCAATGCAAATCAAAATATTAGACGACTTAAGTGATGAATTTATTTCAAAATATATTTAAACAATGTTTTGCTCATCAATTCGTTGTATCTTATTTAAATTAAAATATTGGTTGGCTGAGCGGCAAAATGTTCTGCCTTGCATCTGAGCAACCCCCTCTAGGTTTCCTAATTTTTGAAAACTACTTACCCAAATATCCCACGTGATCAATGAATACCAGTTACAAGTGCACATCTATACTAGCAAAGAAAAATAGTAACTTCTTGGAGCTACATGTAGATGAATTACCATGGGCTTACCAATCGAAAAAGAAAAAGCAAACCAGTCTAAGTTTTCATATGCTATTTGTTTGTTTTCATAAAACTCTGCTCGGACACAAATCATATAGGGCAACTAAGAAAAGTAAACTCTCTTGTTCGTAAGTTTCGCACATTCGTTTCAAAAGTTTAAAGAAAAATCCAAGAAGTCCAAAAATTCCCACAAAAAAAATCCAAGCAGTTTAAATTTTTATTTCTTAGCTTTCATTTCTAAAACTTTACATGTACATCCTATAGAAAATTACCAAAAAATAAACTCGTAATTTTCGCACGTTCGTCTGAAAAATCCAAAACTCAAGTTGAGTCAGTAATTCGTAAGGTTCATGCATGCTCCATTTCGCTCCGATTGAGATGCCCGTGTTTCTCAACACATGCACATCTTATTAGATATTCTCAATTTCTTCACTCGCCAATTTAAGGATACTTAGCTCATCGCTTTCCCTGCAAAGAACTGGATGAGTTTCAACGACGCTTCGTCTACGGTCTGAACGGCGGTTGCGTAATTGCACCAGTCGTGAGACCTCGCCCTCGGGCGTATCGCGCTCATTACCGCAAAATTAGCGAAACTCTCAAAAAGCTCATTGAAAAAAAAATGTAGACGTAATTAGGACCAATACGGAATAGGGCGAAGGGGGGCGTTTTATAAGAGAGGGATCTATAATTAAGCATCGCCGAACCTTTGTTATTAGAGCAGGATCTAGGCGAGAAATAAGCGACCGAGGGATGTGCAAATCATTAGCGGAGGAAATTTCCCGCATTTTTGTACGAAACGAAACAAACGCCGCGCTCGGGTCATGCACGTGCCATTTTTGAGCCAACCATGGTTTTGCGAAAATTGGGTTCCTAGAAACTCGGTGTGCAAATGCGGGATTTCAATGCTGAGACACGACCGGGCTCAGCGGGAGCGCCGTTGCAAATGAGCATGCTCAGTCTGTTCTATGAGCGAGATACGTTGCCTATGGGCTAATGAGGCATATATGGTTAGCTCGTGTTCAAGAATATACATGCATACGTGTTTTTGTACGTTCAATTCCTTTACTAATTGAGCACGACGATAAAAGCCGTATTTTTCTCATGAAATATAATAAGGGCACACAGGGGGAATTAATTATATAATTATCGGAGAGAGGATCGATTCAGTCAGTACATAAGTTTATAATTATTTGTGGATTTTAATAGGCGGAATGCACGGGATATTATTGACTTAGGTATGCGCACTTAACGTTCGCTTTATACAGTGTTAATATTTTAATGTATCATTTGTTGATTTTTATTATATAAAAGAGTACCTTTCGAAAATTTCTTAAAAAATCGAAAAATATCTGGAAAAATTATTCCAAGAATGGATTTCATGAGAGATTTTCGGAAATTCATTCACTGCCATGGACCTTAAAGCAATTTAATATATTGTATTTATTCTAAAATATAGATTATTTTATCATCCAGTTTCGAATTATTTTTTATACGCAAAAATACATGTTTTATACATTTTTATCATGTGTACAATACCTTTTCATTTTAATATTTTAAATTATTTAGAAGTATACATGTATGTATACAGTGAATATCATACAAAAACATATGTGGGTTATACTTTCTTATTTAATTATTGCATTACATGCACCTAATTAGCAATATGTTTGATGATTTCATACTATAGTGCTTGCATGTACATTCCTGTAGTGAACTCATTGCAAATGTTTTACTGATTTGTAGTTAGTATAATCGATATGTTCCTCTTCAAGGGGTAAGAAGAAATATAACCAATCTGGTTATTTATGAACACATGGTAGCGGAAAAGTAACCAGATTAATTGTAGTTAGTATATATAGTTTTACTTACTGTATTTTCTCCAAATTAATGATGAGGAAGGCGGCATAATATCCTTATTAAGTAAAACTATGAGCTATATATTGCTTAAGTCTTATGCTGTAAATAGGCCATCTGATCAGCCAATGAAACTCAGTTTTGCGTAGGTGTATTAATGCTAAGCCAATTAATACGTCACCTTCGACCTAGTCAAGGATTGTTTCTTTTGCTTACTGTATCTAGGCATTTACTTCGGTTTTATTCGATATTATTTTGTCGTTGCCATAGAAACTGTTTAATAAGGGAAACTTCGTACAACTTGCTTAAATTCAGTAAGGGCTATAACATTTCGGTGGATTCATGAAACTTCGAGCATTTTGCATTATTGCACAGCAATTATTTTAAAAATGTTATATAGAAGCACGTGCGGAATTGGGTCTATGCACGTCGAAATACGTACGGATAAAGTGCATAAATATAGTCAGTTTTAATGAGGGAAAATGCGAGACAAATACGGGAATATAATTGTGTGACGTCACGCACGTTATAGGCGGATAGGGTTGCAAATTGGACACTAATAAATGTAATTCAATACACCCGTTGCGAAGTTCGTTGAAAAATACTTTAGTTTTCTAAAGTTGACACGGTTAGAGTTTTCATTCAGTAATGTCCTTTATGTCCACTATAGCTTTAATCTGTATAATGATTTACACGGTGACATGCATCAAGAGATCCATTATAAATGCAACTTGAAACCGCTGCTTTTCTAATTGAACTTCAACGCTTTAAGTTTGAGTTGATTGAAAATACATGTATATATATATATATACTGTACAATAAGTTTGAGTTGTCATGAAGCAGAAACACTTTTATGTAGCAAAATAATTAAACCTCGAAGAAAATGCATGAGTTTTCGTAATATTTTTATTTTCATGCACAAAATGTTCGATTTGAATGTGAACGATTATACGTAAAGTATATTTTGGAGGAAAAAAAACCGATTAATTCATAATTTATTTTCCCATGTGTAGCATGCGGTCTTCTCAGGTGCATGCCTCTCATATTTAATGGACCTAATGCTGAGTTACGTATGGGGCTACATCACGTGATCTTTTCATCGAATCAACGACTATAAAAGAACGTACCCGGGCACTGCTTCCGGTTAATTTTCGCCAATAGAATGAATGAAATGTCACGTGATGTAGGCATGCTGGAGAAATCTGTATAAGGTTCATTCTGTGAAATAAATTGCACAGTATACGAAATACCAGTACATGTATGTGCACGCACTCCGCGCATTCCTCCTGTCCATCTTCGCAGCGCCAACTTTCCGACTAGCGGCGGCTAAGGGGGACAAATGCGCATTAAACCACGCACAATATATCGCTAGTCACTTGTCCTCGTAGGCAGCGTCTGCTTTATCAAAATATGATATGTTATGGTGCGGCATTTTTCGTCTGCTGCATGCACACGTTTCCCAGAGGAAACTTTGTAGCGTGGACGTTTTGTGCAACCATGTGGGTATCTTTTCCTATGTCAAGCGAGTGATACATCGCCTACGATACAATCGATACGATCGTATCGTAGGCGAGCCCTTAGCTGCCACCGTATAAATTCTTACGCTGCAGTCCTATTTTCGGGACATTATAGGCCATGCATAAATTACGTCACGCTCGTAGGGGGGGGGGGGGGGGGGGGTT
>JAQGAO010006251.1:0-12530 GCA_034697705.1 Ommatoiulus sabulosus
ACTATCACTCCCGTACCCCGAGACAACGTCGTGCGAAAATTTGAACGCAATCGGTGAAGAACTTTTGTGAGTTAACTAACCAGGAACAGATCGAGGTTTACATTTTTATTTATATAGATGATGATGACCGATAGTGACGTCGCTTTCGGACCTATTTCAAAAATTCGATGAATTTCTTGAAATTCCATAAATTTTCATTTCATGATGAGTTTCTCTGTACATTTCCGATCTATTTTCACAATATAGCGATATTCGGATCAACTTTTACGAAACTACTTTGGCAGTCGTGAAGTCACGGGTGCAAAGTCGATACGCTAATTGGTTTAAAAAAATTCACGCTATAGGTTATCGCTGTTTTTTAAACCAATTGACGTGTCGATTTTCTACACGCTACTTGGCGACTGCCAATTAAAGTGCGAATCGTGAAGCTTCTAAGTACTCCTATTGACATTTTACAACTCGTTTACACGCGGCAGTGCCAATGTTATTATGCACGTATTGAGCATTTATTTTGAGCGTGGGTATATTGGGAAAGCAGTTTTACGAGCAATGCAGGGGAAAAGTAATTTTCATTGTTGGAAAAAAGCATTCCCAACAATGTGTTATTTATAGTGGTTTTCGAAATATTTCCATTGCTGGGAAGTAAAGTTTAGTTCCCCCTTAAGTTTATTTCTTCTTTTTCTTCGTGACATTTCGTTGCAGATCTTTCTGGTTTTCATTCCTATTTAGTTTACCCTTATATCGTCTTTTGTTTTTTATTTCCATCATCTTGGTTACCCCCACCATATATATCGTTTTACGGACATCGGGCCATCTGTCAAATAGGAATGAACCGACGTCTGTGAGAACCATAGTAGGGTTTAGATTCACTGCTAACTTCTGGCAGGCCACGTGTCCCCTGAAAGGAAGAAGAATGCTGACACTAAGATGTCTGCCCTAGCAATGCATGCGCTTGAGCCATTGTAAGTGGCCTATCTTTTGCCAATAAATGGGTAAAAAAAACTCGTTGAAAGAGATAAGAAACCGAAAGAAAAACTCACGGTCTAGTCCATTGACTGAACATTGTACTTGTTGACATTGCAATTGTAAGTTGATGGAGCGGAATCGTGTGGAGGGAACGTGAAAGGGACGCCACGAGATGGCGCTTTGCGCGTACGAGCCATCACGTGACATCACCCAAAGCCGTGTCGTGCTTCCCCCCCTCCCCCTAAAATAATGTTTTCGTTCGTTGTTTTTAGATATATTACATCGTGCTCCATTGATGTTGCTCTTGCCACAAAGAAATGTTCTAAATACAAAATGGTTAAAAAAAATGCTCTTTTCCGGAAAGCCGGCTGGGTTTTCCAATTGAGCACTGGTATTTAAATCAAATTGTTGGAAATTTGCAATTTTTCTAAAGAAGCAAGAAATGAATTGCGAATTTTTAGAAGTTACTCAACATTGCGATGTTTCAACAAATTGTAAAATTATTTTTGATTCTTCATCTAACATCTTAGATGTAAGTCTTCCTTGAAGGTGGTTGACCCAAAACCACCTCAGTCACTTCAATTTATCCGCAAACTATACTGAAAGTGTTGATGTTAACAGCATTGAATACAATGTCAACATCCACGCACCTGTGCGAAGTCAATTTATATGCATTATTAAAAATTGGTTATTAGGATCGAGGAATCGATCTTAGAAACTGTCGGTCCTCGTTTCAGCATGCTAACAGCTCAACCAACTACCACCTGCCAATCGAATGCTACCGGGGCTACTCAATACTGTAAGTCGGCGCACCCTAATTGTTAAACAACTAAAAAACATGTTTGTTTGTTGAAAAATATCGCCGAAATATTACATATTTAGATAACACATTAAAACATGCCTTTTAGTTTCGTTTTTATTTGTCTACATACAGTAGTTTAAAAAAAGATAAAACGACAAATTTAGAATCTTTGAGTTTGCCTGCAGGAGTTTGGGTTAAAAAGATGACACTTTTTAACTCGAAAATACTGTATAATCACAAACACTCATCATGTTTAGATAGCAATTAAAAAAATAAATCCTGGTAATGTTATTCGCTAATTTTAAAAAGTTTATAAAAACAAATCCAGACGAGTCCTGTTGGAAAAAAGTGGATACCGTATTTTACGGACTATAAGACGCACTTTTTTTATTCAAAAAACTGCTTTCAAAATTCAGGTGCGTCTTATACTCGTAATTAATCTTATCGAAATTTAAAAAAAAATTGCTTAAAAATTAAGGTGCGTCTTATAGTCCGTAAAATACGGTAATCAATCTGGTCGCGGGGTGTTGTTTTAGATGAGGGAATTGATCGCCGACTCTCGGACACTGTCGTTCTCGTAGGCCAACGATCGTCGAGCGATCAGTCGTCCGAAATTCAGTTGGAATTATTCACTAGTCCCAACTTCCTTTCCATTTTCCTGAATTCGAATGTTGGCCATTCTGACATCCTGCAACGCCAGAACTGCTGTTATACGGAGCTCGCGGCTGCAGCAGCCATGGCAGAAATCGTTAAGGGCTCTTTCTTAGCGCGAAATGTATTCAGCAACGTTGGGAAAAGACATCGAAAACGCATTTTGCCGGGCTAACACCTCGGCGAGGATAATCCGTTGCTTCGCAATAACGCGGCTTGTCGCCTGCCGAGCCGTGGAAATCGGGGCTGTTGGCTTTTCTTCGCAGAAATGCCAACGGGAGACTCTTGTTATTACACGGGGTTGTGGCGCCGCGCTAAAGGAATGAAATTCAATTAGAAAGAGAAAAGTCTTTGTAATTGCGTTGATGCGGGCGGGAGCTATAGGATGGGCTACGTCTGTTTAAAAAAAAAATTGCACGCCCAAACCCATGCTGGGGAACGGGTTAAAAGAAGCGTCCTGGGGGACAGCCAGCGGGATGACGTTATCGATTATTTGTTTTTCGCCTTTGTTTGCTGCGTTGAAACAATGGCGAGGTCTCTGAGGAAGATTCTGGCGATACTGACTGAGGGGAATTCGAAGGCGACTTCTGGCGGAAGTCCCATTTGAAAGGAGCAAGTTCGATGGAGATTTGGAACGGAAGAGGAAGGTTCGGGTCAAAGCCGCGCTGCCCAAAAGATGGCGAGTCACGCTATACGGCCCTCGCTCCCAGCGTCCTATCAATAGTTAAAGAGCTCTGTTGTTGATAAGCACGATGCTCCAAAGCCAGGGGATGTGTTGGACCGTTGGGATTTGATAGCTGTCGACTACGATGCAGGGCTTGTTTACTCAATAATTACGCGCAGCTTACCATGAAGGTTTTTCGAAACTTGCTCGCAGTTAAATCAATTATATTGGGCATGCACAATATAAATCCCTATACCAGCAGTGCTAAAAATTGTAGCATGTACTCGGGTAAAATTCCCAACGTTAGAAATCAACAACCAGCCATAGGGTGAGAACACACTGAATGCTTACTTTCGACGTGCTTCTTTCATGCTTGTTTTCAGCTTCTTGTTTCCAGCTTTGGGGCGCACAATGAATGCTGATATCAGCGTGATGGTCTGTGTGCTTGGTGGCGCCACTGCATGCGTTATGCTAGGTGAAACATTCCGCGAAAAAAGCCTTCCACATGCGCATTAGCATCCCATGATGAGTACAGGACACGTTTTTACGGTACATAGGCGGCATACAATCGATGGCTACACTTTTGACCAATAGAGATCTGTGTACCACCTCTGTGTCTTGTAAACTCTGCCTGGCTTGGCTAAGCTTTCTTTGTGTGCGCCCTCATTTAAAACGCATGCCGCATTCTTATCCCGCTTGGAAGCGCTAGTGTACGCCGAGTGGTAAGCGCCTGCAATAAGCATTCTGTGTGTTCTACCCATATTCTCGTCCCCCCTCCTTTAAATTATGGCTTATCCACCTGCCAGGGATTAGTTTTTTTTAATGTTTACTAAATTGCAGAAAATTTGATTAGCTACGCTTTACTTATGCAATTAAAATTACAGTACGCACGGTGCTTTTATAAACTTGATTTGAAATTGTAATCATTCAAAAGGTATTTTCTACGACTTTTAAAATCACCTGACATTTGGCAATCAGCTATCAATCGGACACCACAGAAAGGAATCATTTAATATTAATAGAGCGAGCCAATCTGGCCTGACTATTTCTTTATTCCTGTTTTTTCGGAACCAATTGCTATGGAGGAGCATGCGTTTATGTAAGGTTTTTTTCAGTATGTAGCCAAAAGGCTCGGCAGCCATCTTGGTTCCAAGAAACGGCAAAACCGGACGAAAAATGCGAGTTATAACTCAAAATTTAACATTAATGTAAACACAATTATCCCACAAATCCAAGGGTCGGCCATGGCTGAACGGATAATAATAATATACACACAATTTAAAATTTAACATTAATGAAAACAATTTAAAATGTTAATTTTTAACAGTTGATAAAAGATGAATCACTGCAGAATGTTTTTAAATTCACTTATTTATTTTTTCATTTCAAAAATTGTTATTATTATTTTGTTGTGTGAAAAAATTGAACGTTTTTATGTTTTAATTTTATTCAAAAAATCATACAATTTTTGTGGAAAAAATTATTGTATAAATTGCTGCGTTTTAATTTTTTTATGAAAAAAATAAATAAAAATAACATATAGTAAAATTAACTTTTTCGTTGAAATTATCTCATTTATAAAGGTTTTATTGTTTTCCAAGCATGTAATACTTCACCGGCTTAGTTTATGAACGGTTTTTCAGGGTAGTGATATAAGGACTACCGGTATTCAACTAAGAAAAAAAAAACTACGGTCAATCCAATTGTGGATAATCTGAAAGAAAACAACTGTAAATGTAGAGTAACATCGCGTATTAGTATTAATTGGAGTGGTCACCAGCTGGGACTGACCCTGCAATTACGCGAAAGATAAGGTTTTCATTTTTTTTTTTTGTGTGGCGTGTATTCTTGTGTTCTTTACTAACCCATTTATCGTTTTCATTTTTTCCCCATCATTTCCTCGCGTGCAATTTTCCCTGACTTTTTCTCCCTCTCGCTAATTTCAGGATGGCGAAACGTTTTGTATCGATGCTCGTCGCTATGGCAACATCAGCCGTTTCATCAACCATTCGTGCGAACCCAACCTGGTGCCTGTCAAAATGTTTGTGGATTATCAAGACCTGCGTTTTCCTCGCATTGCTTTATTCAGTTCCAGACCAATTAGAGCGTACGACGAATTGGGGTAAGAATCGACGAGCGAATATCGACGCGTTGCGCCCTGGAATCCCTCCGCAAACTTAATGATATTCTTATAGCCAACTAAGTAGGATCATCTCTTTTGAAACACACTCCTCCCTACACTTTGAGCAACGAACACCCTTCTTTGTACCGTTTTTCTGCGCTTAATTTACACGAGTTCGCTGCTCCTTCTCAACTCTTTCCATCATCTTTACCCTAGTCAATCGGTACATCGTACCATTTAGCAGGGGAAATCCTTATGCAAATTAAGTCAAACTATATAGGCAGTCTGGTCATGAATGATGGACCCCAACGTAACAATTAAGTCATGTTACCCGTATTTGGGACCTTAACCAGGAGGATGGGATGGGTGCGTGTGTCCGCCATCTTTGTGCATCAACCCTTGGATTCCACATTGAAACACTGTTGAATTTAAAAAAATGCCTTAGAATAACGCGGTACATGTATATGTTTTGAAATACATTACAATGTTTTATTCTCCGGCGCCGATGGTCGAGTGGGTTACGCCCGAGCGAGGTTGGTGAAAATTTTGAGGATGTGCAAAATTCTCTAAAGTGCAAAAAATAGACTGGATGTTAAGCTGGAGGAGAGTTTAAACCGAGATCCTGTGTAAATTCCGTTTGATCTCTGCACGTTAAAGATTCCTCTTGGGGGGTGGAAGTCCCCCTTCGTAGGCAAACGTGCCAGGTAGGTAATGCTGGCATATCCCCTAGCGTTGGTGTTTCTACTCGTAGCAGAAATAGGCCAACGTTAAAAATCCACAAACAAACATGTTCCATTCTAGACATATTTTCAAATGCATTTTTTTTAAATTAGTATGTTTTCAATATGAGCTTCCTAGTTTGTCCATGCTATTCCTAAAGGCCGAATCACACTACCGATTGAGACTGGCGTTTGCCGTTGCGATTGCGATTGCCATTGACAATTGGACAAATAGCCAGGCGGCTAAATGACAATCGCCAATCACAATCGCAGCCGCTCGTAACTCAAGTAGTTTCGATCGTCGTAGAAAATTCAGGTACCTCCTGAAACAAGTGTTTTCTAAACGTCGCGACGCACACTGGGACCAATTAACCTTATCGAAAGCACAATTATTTCATTATGTTTTACTAATACGTGTAATTGCATGCGTGTAATTATGGACATCTTGTGACTTCCACCGAGCGTTGTTTTCAGGCCCGAATCCTCAAATCTACCATGGAAAGACGAAATTCAACTAGAAAATTGATCTCTTCTGACAAAGAAAAGTTCAGTAGCATCAGATTCTGAATGCTTCATCTATCATGTTTCCCTCATAAATATGTATAGCCGTAGAATATAATGAAGCCATGGCGAGTATGTTCAATTTTCGTATAAAAATAATGCAATTTCTTGAAAGATAATAGAATGTCCCAAATTTTATTTTCCTCATGTCGAAAAAATTATCGATTTTACCAAAAACAATACAAATCCACCATTGATTTTCACAAAAGGAATGTCATTTTCCAAAAGCGCAAAAATACTTATTTTTTTTCAATACAAAGTTACTATTTTTCTAATACACTGTTTAAAACAATGTATAGAAATTATTTTTATTTTTCTAAGAAATTTAGGAATTTTTGATAAAGAAGAAAATTCAGTAGATTCTCTTTATTACTTGTTGTCATAGTTGAATCAACTTTGCTTATAGTTTTTATTATGTTATGGTTTCTGTCACATTTTAAAATTATCCAGTCTTTTGGTTTTCCGTGGAACCTCTCCAAATAACCAGGAGCCTGCTATAGCAAGGAATTGCTAATTTCAAAAGTTTTAATATTAAATTAAAGGAAATCTTAATTGTTTCCCGCTCCACGTGTTTATGTCTTAGATGGCGCTTTTAGGTTTCAGCATGCATTTTTTTTCGAAATAGATACAGGCATTTCATTGTGTATTTAAAGCGCATGATCTTAAATATAATGTGGATGCTCATTTAATCCGGCTCATTGATTTTGTGGAGGTTTTCCAAGTAGAAATACTTGATTCAATGCGAAGAATTTGAATCTGTCTTAAAGGCCATTCATTTTCTCTCTTTCTCTTTCCCTTTTTAGATTCGATTACGGCGACAAGTTCTGGATAATTAAGTACAAGACGTTCACGTGTTCCTGCGGCACGGAAAAATGCAAATATTCGGTGGATTCGATCCACGAGACGCTGGCCAATTACAATCGACGTATCACGGAAGATCAATCTTAATAATCCCGATGTGGAATCGACCGAAGAGGGGAAATGGCTAGCGGCAGGCTCATCAGTGGCCATTGCGCTACATTTTGCGTCATTCTCTATTGCAATGGTCTTCGCCTCGCAAGAAGTGCCTTTCCTTCCATTGCGGGATTGTTTCGTAAAGGTGACGCGTACATTGGGTATCAGGACTGAGGACACGAGATCGTCTGTCGTCCGTTTGGCCCGCAGTTCCGTCAGGCGATTCCCTCGGCGCATTCCTCAGGAACGGCCGGTGGAGTGTGGCAATGGTCAGCCGTTGGTCGAATTCATGTTTTTGGAATAATCGAAGTTGAAGATCTCTTGAGTATAAATCCCACGATGAATATCTTTTCAAAGGTAAATTGGGTGACCATGCAAGGACAGATGTTTTGACAGACAAGAACCATTTGAGTAGTCACATACATGTACTGCTAGTCGGACTCCAAATTCGCTTCAGAGATAAAATCATTTGAACTACATGAGTCAGAGAGAACTGGTCCTCAGACATCGGATCTGGTTCAGAGATGAAATTGAAAGAGATCTGCAAAACTGGCACTTTGACGCCAGATCTTTTTAGATATCAGATCTTTGAACTGCAAGTCAGGTCTTCAGACATTAGACCCATCTGTGAAACCAGTATTTAGACTCTGGATCCTGATCAGGTCTATTGGACTGCTTGGTAATCTGTAAATCTGGTTTTCCTATATCATAGACAGATTATATTCGCCCCTTTGTGACTCAAATGTTCCCATTTTATAGAGAAATATCTCGCATGTCGCATACATGTATATCAATCTGATATTCCTGAACTCAGAATTTGGTATGTTGTGGTCCAAATCTGTCAAGATCTGCCATTGTATAACCGACTGTTAGGATTTTTTCTTAAATAATAAAATAAATAATTTAAATCATCGAAATGCTATAAAGGATACATCGATTTCACCGTTGCAGAAGTTAATTTCTCAGATGAATTGCAAACTTTAGAACAAGAATTGGGGAATAAATTGCCAATGTACCGATGAAGAGCTTGTAAAAGTTCATTAATCATGATAACTTAGTGACCGTTATTAAGCAAATACATGTAGTTCAATCAATTTTTGAAGAAGCATAACCTTTTTGTTCACCGTAATAAGCCGAACAATGGAGAAACGGACATTTTTAAATCATTGATAATGAAAATCTATGAACGGAACATATGTATTAATTTTACTCCGATCGTGTAACTTACAATTCGTGCAGCGCGATCTCTGCAGGAATGAAAGGCGTCGCAACACGAATCCACTTAAATATCATTTCGATCTTTTGTTGTGTTACGACTTAAGCACTGCTTAAGGAAGAATTCATCACCATGGAAAAATCCATAAAGATCCCCCAGTTGCTTTTCTCTCAATTATCTTTGAAAATTGTTACCATCGCGGGAATATGCTCTCGAAGTCTCATTACGCGGGCTTTATTCGTATCACGTGATCAGCTGCACGTCATTTCATCGATTGATATTGTACTTTGAGCCCATTTCTCATTTACTTCCATTTGTTTAGAAAATAAACTCAAATCGAAGGTCGGACGTAAAATTGTCTCATTCTCGTGAACCCGAGAGAAGGAATTATCCGTAAAGCGTGCTTCAACGGAAGATCGGTGCAACCCAGCATCCACTCATTCGTGGCTAAATCGTCATCTATTCATTCGCCAGATATTGCAGCAAATTCCTCAACCGAAATGAGCGGTGAATAAACAGCGGTTAAGTTTCGATTCAGAAACAGTCAGTTTAACTTTTATTGACAATAGACTCCCGATAATCTTCAAAATGCGAGAAGAAATCAAAAAAACGAGATTGACGTAAACATGATTAGAAACATAGGCAAACGAACTTACGATTTCATAGTTAAAAAGTGCATGCGACTTTATTATATTAAAAAAATATACTCTGTCATTTGATTCGGTAGAGCAAAATTTTTTTGCAAAAAAATAAATGTAGCGTGTTATTCTTTTGTTTTTCTTTAAAAAAAAATGTTTTTATTTTTTGGAAAAAATTGCCTATTTTTCCATTTTCCTTCTAATTTTTTGTTGTAAAATTGCAAAATTTTTGGAAAAATCGTATTTTTTAAGAATTCGTCATTTTTATTGGAAAACATCGCCTTTGTTTAGAAAAAATGCTGGAAAGATTATCATACTTGGACAATTTTGTCTTTACACGCGCATTTTTGGTAGGACAATCAAACGTTTCTGCTTTTTTTTATTCTGAAAAGAGTAATTAAACATAAAAATACTTCAAATAGATCGTACGTGAAACAGAACAATTTTGAAAGTTTTCCATTTTTAATTTATTTTAAAGTAACGAAAAATGTAATCCAATTTGTAAGCATCAAAGCAAACATAACTCCCAGGTTAAATTATTTACATGTATATCAGGAGACAATTTTTTTTTCTTGGATTACAAGTATCGGAATCAAAACTAGCATAATTGCAAAGGTTTCACAGTTTACGAACGTCTCGCAACCTACAAAAATCGCTTGACAGATAGAGAAATTAGTTTTCGAGGAGATAAAAATGTCAATATCCATCAGATATTTTCAAAGAATATGAGAGATCGAGAGGCGATTTGAAGGTTTTCACCTAGTATCGCTGCAGAACACTCGGACTTGATGACACCATTCAATTCCCTGCCCTCGTTTTAAAAGCTTCTTGGTTTTCCAGTAGATTGCCATCAGGAGTTCGTTTAAGCGAAGAAGACCCAGTGGCCATTCGGTCATCAACGAGCGGAGGAAGTTGGAACTAAAAATTTATGGCAATCCAAGGAGAAGAAATGATCGCCGTCCTAAAGCACGGATTTATGGGAAATCGCAGCGGGTCACTTTGCGTGCGGTTTTCATGCACAATTCACCAACCTTGCCGAGAAATTCGCAACAGCTGCTGCTGGTAGCGATGAAGACATTGCTGAGACGGAGAACGGTTCTAAACGTCTACTCAGGTGAAGTGATGTCTTTCCTCGTGATCGCTTATTTGCGATGCCCCGCAGACTGAGAATCGAGCTTGAGTGCTTTTAAAAATCTGAACCATTGGGTTATTTCGATGAAATTTGGCTGGGGAGCAGCTCGTATGCGTAGTTTTAACGCAAATTTTAGCATTTTAGCAATTTTAGCATTTGTTTTTTGAGGCAGTTTGTGTCTGAATATTTGCCCTCGGCGTGCACATGCTCGGCGCTTGCCTCTATGATTAACTACGTAATTACTATGGCTATGAGTTCGTTGTCACCTATTTGCTAGACTATAATATGGAATGCGAGTTGGAACGAAATAGCAGAAAATTGGGGGAGGGGGGCACCACCCTATAATGTTAATTATAAAGGTGATGCTAAACCCTGTTTATATATAATGCTAAAAATCGAGAATTTGCCTCGTAAAATCAGTAATACTTGGATGAAATCATTTGTTATCTACGATGCAGACGTTTTATACTTACCTACGTTTTTATTTAAAAAAATTAATGATCATCAAAGCAGTTCAAACTGAAAGGTGAAGGAGAATGTGGAAGGCAGTGGCGCCCCATACCACTTGCATTCAGATTATTTCCACGCCTGCTTATTTTCAAAAAACTAATTGGGAATTTTGTTGACTGTATAAGGGAAAGCGGATGAATACTTTCCACTTTGAGGAAAACATTATTCCCATGGAAGTTTCATTTCATTGGGAAAATTCCAGATTTTATTTTTGCAGGTATGGGCAGCGGCGTAGGTATATATGTAGGTCTTCAATGGAGGCGTTTGGGTTAAATATGTCTGAAATACGGATAGTTCTCAGATAATCTGAGATGCATTTTTGATTTGATTCTAAAAACATGTTTTTCTACGGGTTATGTCATTTATCGAGAAAAATATATATTTCTTCCATTGCTGGTCTTGTCTAGCCATGACGGAAGTAGTTTTTTTGGTTATTTTCAGGATTCCTAAAAAAAAAGGTTAATTTTAAATTCCTGGAATCTAGCAATTCTGTTGAATAAGCTGTCACGAACGTGCACATTGCGCGTTATGTGCCATTCTGAGTGAATCCGTTTGGCTCTCAGTATGCACGTACGGCAATCAGCTGGAATTGCGCCTGAATCCGCGCAATCCTCGCCTCCTCGGCATTCGAAATAAGCCGCCAGGTGGAGGGACGATGGGTGGCGGGTAGTTGTAGGGTAAATTGCACCGCATTTGGAAGAACACAATGTCCTGTTGTTTGTCGATGCGTATTATTCGGTAAAGGTCGCTTTCATTTGGTGACCGTTTTGTTTGAGCGAATAATTCCAGTCGTGCAAATGAGGTGCGGAACGACCGCAGAGAGGATCTGATAGGATAAGCCAAGCACGAAACTAATGTAAACCGGGCTTAATAGTAAACATCCATCGTGAATAATTAATTCGCGTGTTTTTTTCTAAATTGGATCTTGTGTCGTCTAAATATAATTATCGGTGCTGTCGATTTCTGCACCGTGTACGAACGCGGAATTTGCGATTAACTCCGTTGCATAAGCACAAGCTCATTTTCGGAAACAAACGGATTTGACGGTTGCTAAATTCCTCGCGAAAACAAAAAAGAACATCTTCGCTACTGGGCTCCATATATAATACATACATACACATAATAAAACAAACAAACATACATACATCTATTCTTTATCTATATATATAAAGAAGAGATGTATGTGTGTATATTTGTATCTTAGTGGGTGAAAAGTTGTTCCATGAAGCGCCTTTGCTGAAGTGCTATGGGGGAGCTGCGGTCATGATTCGTTCATTAGGCCTACTTCGTCGCTTCGGACAGGGAGTTGGCATCGATATCAGTATTAAAGTACAGCCCGGGAAAAACTGGGACTTACAGCTAGTACTGTATATATATAATAAGAAAAGATAAGATAGATGGTATCTGTAATCATCGCGATCTGTCCGTCTTATGGTCGACCCTCATCGCATCCGGTGATTTAAGAAAAACGAAAACAACGACCAGACAGCAAATTAGCTGAGCAACGTTTCGGGACCATGTCCCTTTATTCAAGCTCTTCTGTAGGAAAGTTTAATTTACATCAGCAAATTCCGGGGAACCTTTCTCCCCCCCCC